>WEZZ01009293.1:26470-91656 GCA_013400585.1 Chloropsis cyanopogon | reverse complement strand
TATAAAGTTATTTTTTTTGTTGGTTTTTTTTTTTTTTTTTTTTTTTTTTTTTTTTTTTGGCAGAGTGCTGAATTGTTGTGGGGGTGGTGGGTGTTTTATTCCAAACCATGTAAATAATGACTCTCAGTTTATTGAAAAAGTGAAAGATTCCAGCTGTTGGCCTTCAGGCCTAACTGTTCAATACCTTTGGCTTTCTTTGTGCCACACAAGGAGCAGTTTTACCTCTCAGCATTGAACTGGTTACACTTTTAAGGCCTGCAGTTACAGAATTACTGTTGTACCTGACAGATAAAACCTTTCCTACTTTGAATAAGTTATTAGAAATGGGATGGCAATGGCCAAAAATAACTTGGATTCCTACCCTGTGGGTTATTTCAGTATCAGAGAACTCTCATATGATATGAGAATGCAGTGGTGTGAGTTAGTGATGTAAATAAAGCGGGACAGGAGGAGTTTTATGAGGGGAAAATCTCCATGAGCTGATTTGAAGGAAGTCAGTGTGTGTTCAGTGTCCTGCCAGACATCTGCTTTCTGTGATGTGGAGAGAAGGGATCTGGGCTCCACAGAGCAGAGGGGGTGAACTGCTCTCAAGCAGGACCAGATTTACCAGCTTTGAGGAGAAAAGGCTTGAAAAGCTCAGACCAGGCTGCTGTTGGGTTGGATTTTTAGTTTGGTCGGTTTTGGACTGGGCAAAGAGGTCTTTGGGGAGGAAACAGATCTGAAATGTGCTGAAAAAATGACATTTAGCTGTCGAGCACAACACGTTCCCTGGCTGTGAAAAGTGGCGTGTTCACACACATTAATGAATTGTGAGCCTCACAATAAAAGGCAATTATTGTGTGTTTAATGTACTTCCAGAATGATTCAGGAATTGTGGCCCTCTCTCTAGGCTTTGCTGTGCATCCTGTTTAACATCTTCCCTGGAATAAGTCTTGGGAAGCTGTGCCAAAGGTACTGGCCAGTAGAAAACCTCGAATGAGTGCTGCTTTCCGTGACAAAATGCACACTGGAAAGTGGTTTCCTGCATCCTGGTTGCAATAATGGAATATATTTTCAGTGTCATTCAGAGAAGCAGGAATGGGGACTTTCCACAAGGGAGAATGGACTTAAGTTGAAGGAGGGGAGGTTTAGATGGGATTTTATTGAGAAATTCTTGGAGGTCACAGAAGCTGTGGCTGCCCCTGGATCCCTGGCAGTGCCCAAGGCCAGCTTGGAGCAGCCTGGGACAGTGGGAGGTGTCCCTGCCCGTGATGGGGTGGAACAGGATGATCCTTGAGGTCCCTCCCAACCCAAACCACTCCAGGATTCCATGAATGGTTAGAATCTGTTAAAACAGAGGTGTGGGATGAAGCTGGAGGTGATTCTGTGATCCTTCCTTGAGCCATGTCCCTGCTGACCTCTCCTCATCAGGGTTGATACAAAACCAGTGGTTTCTTCAAGAGCCACGTGGATGAAAAATAAATAACATTAAAATTTCCTAGATGAGGAATCCGTGGATGCACAGTTGTGATACAGCAGCAGGATGAATTCCTGCTGGATGATTGGGGAGAGGTGCTTTTTTCCAGATTTTTCTGGTTTACAGAGGGAATTGAAACCTCAAAATTCGAACTCAGCTCTTCCATGTTTAACCAATCCTTTCCAAGGAGCTTGACAGTGTTAAATCCCTGGCTGAGTCCATCCTGGCATCCCTGCCTGTCAGCCCCACTGATGCATATTTTATAGACAGGTTTGAAAACATGAAAAACACCTTGGCTTTCAAGCTACAGCCAGAAATAAACCCTCACCTTGGAGCTCTGCTTTCCCTCCGAGCTCCCTGCAAAGGGAAGACTTCAGAGCTGTGGAGCTTTGAGGGGGAAGAAGCTTTAAAAAAAAAAAAAAAAAGAAAAAAAAAAAAAAAGCTCGAGGGAACGATGCAAATGAGGGAAATGTCTCTGGGAAAATTAGAGGAGCTCAGTGATGTTGTGATGAAAGGTTGTCAGTGGGGATGGTGACAATTGAAGTGCATTACCCAGGGGTGCTGCAGTAATAGAAACAGGTGTTACAGCCCAACCTGGCTGCAAACCCAAGGGCTTTGGCTGCGTGTCAGCTGCCAGAGGAAATCCAGGGAAAACAGGGCTAATGGCTGCATTGTTCACAGAGAGCGCTCACTGCTCCTTGTTTTGTTTATTAAAATGAAGGGGAAAACACAGAAATCTGGAAAATGCCCACAGAGGCTTCCCCCTTGCTGTTGTTTTTGAGATGAGGCGAAGAGCACTTTGTGTGGGATGATAATATTTTATGTCAGTCTCAAGGTATCTAGATTTATTCCAGTCTCCATCCAAATGGGTGAATTGGAGCATTTCTGTGGGAGCAGGAAATGTCTGTCACACGTGGTACCCACCCAGGTGTGGGACACCCCTGCCCCCTTTTCTGTGCCTGATTGGGGGCACAATTTTCCATTTTGCCTTAAAAATGCTTCAACAGTTATGTAAGCATGGTTTCATAGTTCAGTGCTCTGTCCTTTCATTATTTGTTATCTCTCTTTCTCTACTTTGGAGGTTTTGTGGGTCTGGCATCCATCAGCATCCAGCAGCTCTCCAGCTCCAGGCAGGTTAAAAAAAGCAGGGTATGTGTTGGATAAAAACTTGAGGTTTTTATTTAGAAAGAGGAGAAGGTGATTTAAGCCTGCAGCTTTTACTGTGACAGGCTCCAGCAGCTGAGTGCATCACCCTGCAAAGGGAATAAAGTTTGGGAGGGAAGTGAGTGAAGCCCAACTATGGAAGAAAATTTGTTTTGTTAGGCTTCATCTGGGTGATACTTCTCAATTTGATGAATTAGAACCATTTGTTTCTAGTACTTCATTGGTGTGTTACCCTCAGTTTCTTATCATGGATTATTCATTTGAAGAAATTTTCAATGGAAAAGTATTTTTGGATCGTCTTGCCCTTGGTGGCTTTGTTGAGTTTGCTGGTTTTGAAGTGGTTAGGATTGTTGGGAGCATTGTCTTGTTATCACAGGGCAATATTTTTAGAGTTCTTTAGATTAGACAAAGTCAGATCTTCAGCTGTGGGCAGGGAATGGTGTCTGGAGCTCTGGGAGGTTTCAGATCCCTCCTCGCTGACACGCACTTGACTCCCTGCCCCGACCGAGGCGCTGGATCCCATCTCAGGAAAATAACGGAATGGCTTTGAGCCATTCACAGGTTTTTCCATGGGAGATGCAGTTTGGGAACAAAGCATTTGCTTTTTGTCAGCTTGTGAAGTACAGGATCTTCTGAAGAACAGATTTGTCAGATCTTTAGACTCGGCACAGCAGGGTGAAATTCAAAGGCTGTGGGGTGCTTTTATCGTTCAACCTAGAAGGTGAAAACTCATCAACACCAAACCCTGGGCTCGAACAGCATTCATTTATCAGAGAGCAGCTCTGATTGCAAACCAGAGGCCTTTTGTTCTGGGGCCCTGTGATGGTTTTATGACTGCTAATGATGCTCAGCAAACTTCAGCTCTCTCCCCTCTTCCTGAGGGAAACCAAGAGAGAAATCCCGGATTCATTACCTGGTTTACCTCGGCATTTCATTTGCCCAGACTTTGAGAGGAGAACTTTTTACCCACCAAATCCAAGTGCTTTGATTTAGGAAACTTGGCTTGTGTTTGTTTGAAACCCCCCAGGAGAATCCACCTCTGAAGAACACATTGGAGGGGTACAGCCAGACAAAAAGAAAGTTTACTGGAAACCAGAAAAGGATCTCCCCAGCAGCTTATTATCTGAACAACTGGGAACAATTTAATAGTGCTGGCTGTCCAACATGGACGAGCCCATTAGCTGCCTTGGCAATAAATCATTCCAGAGAACTAATTAGGTGTAATTCTGCAGTCATTTGAGCAGGGTCCTATTAAACCTGTGCTCCTTGGAGACCTGTCAGAGCCACAGCATTCCCTGGAGCAGGGAGGCAGAGCAGTGCTGTTACCAGCCAGGCCTCCTTCCTCACAGAACCAAGTAAATCATGACAAAACGGCCTGTTGGTGAGAGTTAGGAGAGACGTTTGTTGGTCCAGGGGGTCTGGAGAATCCAGGGCTGTTTGCCAGCACACACAAGCAGCAGCAGCGCTGTTAAATCATCCCTGGAGGGTTTGGGGTGTGCAGGGAGCAGGAGAGAGGAGTGCTGTGGATTGAGGAGCTGATTTAGCTCTGGAGAAGTTTGCAGAAATGCAAACCAGTATTTTCTGATTATTTAACACCTCTGTCTATTGCTTAAGAGATGATTCTGTCATTTGGGATGTGTCTGGCTGATTATTAAATATATAATTGGTTCTGTGAAAAGGATGCAGAATATACAGAGCAAAAAAACAAAAAAAGCCTGATCCATTTCATCAATTCCTCCCTTTGATGAAAGACCAGGAGTGAAAATCTCAGTAAATGCTCCTTGTAAAACCTGATGTCTCCTGGTAACTGTGTTTACTGTCCAGGAGCAGCCACAGATTTTTCCTTTCCCCTTTTCCCTGGCACTCATTAGTCAGGCTCGTTGGGAAGTGCCTAACGAAGGGACACAAATGAGTTCTCATGTGACAGCACAGTCACTCCAACAGCCTGGGATGTGTCCCAGCAGGCTCAGCCCTTCCCAGTGCCTGGAATCTGCCTGGTGCAGGTGCCACAGGCACCACCAGCCCTCAAATCACACCAGCTTGGAAGTATTTGCCAGCAAAAAAATCATTAATTTTACTTTTATTTTAATTTTTTGCGGAAGCATTTAAAAAGAAGGGCTGAAGTACCCAATTTGGTATTTCCAAAGTGAGGCATTCTAATTTTTTTTAATGGTCTGAGAATTGCATGGGAGGGGCCACAACCTGTTTGTTTTCACTTTCTGAAAGGAGCAGAATTGCTGCTTAGAAATCAGTGTCACCTCTAAACCTCATCCTTGATTTACAAGGAGTCCCTTCCTTTGAGGCACCTCTGACAACTAAAGGCTTCAGGAGGAATTTCACTGCTGTGAGACTTTTTGTCATTATTTATTAGAACATTTTTTATAACATTTATCGTAACATTTTAATGTCATTTTTATCATAACATTTTCTTGCTGCTGTAGTGTAACATCGATTAGAGATTTGTCAGTTTGTAGTTGAAGCTGTGGATTGTGAGTAGGCACAGTGAGGAAAAGCACGCAGGCACTGCTCAGCCTCTGGAGCCTCCCAGGAAAGCAGGAGGGAATACAGCAGAAAAGAAAATAAAATGAAAATTCGGGCATTATTTTGCCCAAATCTCCATGAGAGAAGTGGTGAAATACTTGTGCACAGACCCACCTGATGAAGAGGCTGCTGAGGAACAGAGAAATATTCATGGCAGTATTTGGGGTTTTTTGGGTTCCTTGGATCCTGAGGGTGCTCCCGTCAGTGGGAGGTTTGCTGTTGGCTCTTTGCTCCTGGAGCAGTAGGAATTATACATATATATATATATATATCATAGTGAAAGCATCTCTACCAGCATTATTTTGGCTTTCCTGACGTGTCCATGTGTAGAACCTCAATAAATTCACTTGTGGCCTGGTTTATTCCCCATCACATCCCTGTCAGGCCTTGGAGCAAGCACCTCAGAGTCACATCCAGCTGTCAGTTCTGAGTGAAAGGGAAATTTATGAAGTGGAAATCACACTTTTCACACATGCAAAACTCTGCTGAAGCACCCATTGCTGGCTGGTAAATGTATTTTATTTCATTATACACTCTCCTTCCTGCAGCCCCAATATTGATTACTTGACTTCTTGCTTAAGCCACAAAAATAAAAACACAATGAGCAAACCAGAAAAAAACTGCCTTTAACACAGGTTTTAATCGCTTGTTAAGGAATGGGGTAATACAGAGAAACTGGGTTGATTTTAAACTTCCTTATGGCTTTTTTTTTTTTTTTTCAGTTGGCAAAAAAAATCCGTGAGAAATTCAACCGTTACCTGGACGTTGTGAATCGGAACAAGCAGGTCGTGGAAGCTTCGTACACTGCTCACCTCACCTCGCCCCTGACTGCCATCCAGGACTGCTGCACCATCCCCCCATCCATGATGGAGTGAGTATGGGATTCTGGAATTCCTCACGCTGTCACTTAATCCGTGAAGAAAATGAGGGTTTCTTTGCAAAGTAGCCTGAGTTTTCTGGGTGAAAACAGAGAAGGCAAAACTCCAAAAGTGCCTCTTATCTTGTCCTCGCCTTCTCCTGCATTTCTCCCACACCAGTGTTTAATGGTGGGCTTTGAACAAGAGCTGGGAATCAGCTGGAAGCAATAAAAGGAAGAAAGTTTGTTCATAATGTTCCATACAAAAAGAGTCTGTCTAGATCCAAGACACCATTCTGCTCTGAGGCACTGCCTGCCCTGAATAACTCCCCTCAAGCTGGTCATGGGACCTTTTCCTCTGCTTTGAAGTAGCCAAAATCACGAGTTGGTCAGTCCATCACATGCTAGCAGCACTGTGTTCCACTTAAATCAGGTTGACATGCTGCTGTTTGATAGCTGAGGTTTAATGAAATCGAGTCCATTGCTTGGAAACTGCATTTGTTCATGTTAATTTGCTTTGGGTTTAAATACAGGAGTTTTGAGTAGGCTAAATCCAGGCAGTCGGTTGAGTTTAACAATTTCTCTTGTGCTGCATATTTGCAGAAATTTCTTTGGGTTTCCTAACTGTAAAATGTGTGATAGAAGCCCTGATTTTTCCAATTAAAGAGGAGTAATTTTCTTGAAATCCTGAACATTTTAAACATTTACTTCCATGTGGGCTTGAAAAGAACAAGAGTAATTTTCTATTTATGCAAACCTTGATTACAGACTGATTTTTTATGGTTTTTAAATCACTCTGATTTTAAGACATTTGAGAGGGAGGAAAGTAATTTGGGTCATCAGGGTACTCCAAGGACACAGGTTCCTGCTGGACAAGGTGCCTGGAAAATGCTGCCACATCCAGGCTGGTGGCAGTGTGGACAAAAGGGTCAGGAATTCTTGGAGGATGAAAACCTTTCTGCCCTCTGACCACAAAATCCATGCAGGAATCACCAGGCAGCAGGAACACCTTCCAAGCAAGGTCTGAGGGGAAGGAGAAATGGGATTCACCACCCCCTTGTCAGTGTGGCCTCATTTTTCATTAAAAAGAGAAGTTTGCTTTTAGTCTGGAAACTTCAGTGAATTCCTTTTCACCTTGTCCTCCAAAATGATGTAGCTTGGAAGTCCTTTAGAAATTTCTTTTCCTGTGGTGAACTTGCATAAGGATCTTTCCCAGTAAGTGGTTTCAGACACAAGCAGCTGGCAAAGCAGAGGGGTGAATTTGCTATTTGCACAGCTCCTCATTCAGGCTCTGCAGTGTGATTCTCATTATTTAGTTGCTTGGATCAATAATTAAATAGTTCCCAGACCAGTTTATCAGCTGCAGGATGTTCTGGACTTTGGCAAGACCTGCTTGAAGCTTATCTGACCATTGGACCCAGTGCTGCCTGTAGGAAATCATCTGCAAGACAAAAAAATAATGTAAAACTGTATTTTCTGGTTGAAACTTCCAAGTTTTAGCTCCACGCTTTGTTAATTGCCTGATTTGTTTAAATGCTTCTGCCATCATTTGGGTTTTTCTCCCCTTTCTGCCTCTCCCATCTGCTGCTCTTCCTTTCATTTTCCTTCCCTGTGGCATCACCTTTCTGGGAGATTCCCCATTTTGGTTAAATACCAGGAAAGAAGCTGATTCTCCTGGATACTGTGATCATATTTTGAATTCTTCCATGTTTAATTCATGGACTAACTGGGCCTGCACTTGCAGAAAGTTACAGTGGATCTGCTGCTACTGATAACAGCTTATCCTTGGTGTTTAAAATGTTTAATGTTGGTGTTAAAGCAACAATAATTATAATTTTTTGGTTAAAGTATCTATTAACTGCTGCTGCAGAAGAGATCATGTGGAAAAAGACCCAGATTTGTCTGTGGAAATCACTTTTTCCATGAGATCCTTTGCCTTAGATTGTGCCTTGGCCATGTCTGAGTCCTCAGGGCTGTGGTTTTTGTTCTGCAGGGTTGTGAAATGTTTGTGTTACAGCTCCTGAACTCTGTGTGTTCTTCTTCTGGCTGTTTCCTCTTCATTTGAGCAAACATCTGGGGCAAGAACAGTGTCAGGAGTGCATTATTTTAGGTATTTGTAGGTAGGTTTGAAAGTTTTCCCCACAGTGTTTAAGGCTGTTTGTCACAGGGTGTTCAGCCTCTTATTGTCCAATATTGACATTGAATTGGGAATGCTGCAAGTGTGGATTGGTTTGGGGAAAATTAACTTGGGAAGGATGAACTGCTCTGTAGGGAAAGGATTTTTAAAATTATTATTATTATTATTATTATTATTATTATTATTATTATTATTATTATTATTATTATTATTTTTTTTTTAGTGGATTGCTGACTTCAGTTTTTATTTATTGTTACCACTAATAGAATTATCCATGAGTTTGCTTTTATTTCTCCTGAAAATCCAAACACTGGTTTGTCATGTTGCTTGGGATAAACTGTGAGATTTCCACACCTGGTGACTGATAAATAAATGATAGAAAACAGGGCCTAACAAAGCACAAACTGGGTTAGAAAACGAACCTGGCATTTAAATTGGTTGTTTAATGAGTAGTGAGATATGACAGGGAAAGCAATATTCCTTTTATTGCCATTACATGGTGCTGGCTCTTGCAGTGAAGAGCCCAAATGATGGAGTTTCCATGTGATTCCAGTCTGGATTAGAATTCCCAGCCTGACTCTGCTTTTGGTTGCTGTTTTGTACCCCAAATATTTTGGTTTCACTGGTGTAAGAGCAGCAGTTGTGTGTTTGTGCCCTCTCCAAGGCAGGGTTGTGCAATGGAACCACCTTGGTTTGGAAAGAGGAGAAAAGAAATAATTTGGAGCATGCAAACCCGAGTGGATGAGGCAGCACTGTGGGTGGCTATCGAGTGGTTTTGGCAAGGCTTTAATTCAACAAACATTTCCTGATAAAATTACACTCAGCTGCTTTACCAAAGGCTCCAAATGTGCTTGGGCACAGGGAAATAATCCCAGGCCTAAATCCACACGCAGGGACTGCTGAGGAGGGCTGAGCGGGCAGGGACTTGTCTTCCCCTGCTGGAATCCAAAATGTGAGAGCAGGGAGCTCTCAGAACTTTGGGTCTGTGAGCCAAAGCTCAGAATGAAACCCAGGATTTGATCTGAGACCGTGGGAAAGGCTCCCAAACTCAGGTGCTAGAAGTGAGAATGTGGATTTGGAGTTTAAAGCAGAGATACATTAAGCTAAGTAAAGGAAAGTTTAGAGTTTTAGAGTTTAAGATATAGAAATAAAAGTAGTTACCAAGGTAACAAGGAGTTTAGAATGCAGCACTGCAGGTTTGTGTGCCATAACATGACTGGCTAAGAAAGCTCACACTGGAGCATGGCTCCATAACACAAAATATGTAAGGATTGGGTCAAAAGCATAAATATCCTGTAAATATCCTTGTTGGCAGTGTTTTATTGGTGAATAAATCCTTAAAAGGGTCTTGTGACCTTCTGAGCCCTGCAGTGAAGATGTGAGCTGAGCTCACCCCTCCTGCCTGTGCAGAAGATCAGAAAAATAAATCACATCATCTAAAGCAGCTGAGAGGTCCCATCTCCAATTCATTCAAAAATCCCCCCCGTTCCCCTTTGGTTTTTGCAGATCCTTTCCCCAGATTTCTCTGGAGGCATTTTCAGCTCCATTCCAAGCTCTGGGAATGGCCCAGGGGCGGAGCAGGGAGCAGAGCTGTCCCAGCTCCCACGTGGCTGTGTGGAATGGTGCCTGCCCAACCAGGCAGGCTGTGTTTGTGTCCCCAGAGCCCAGGCACAGCACCCAGCTCCTTTTCCCAGGCTCTGGGGCAGAGCCTGCTCCAGGCAGACAGAGTTAATGTGGATGAAGTGCTCCAGGCTCTCAGCAAGCTGATGGAAGATAAGGAAAATGGCTGTCAAGTGAGGAGCATCTTCTAATCCTGGAAGAAATCCCTGCTGGAAGAACGAGCCTTTGTGTTTCCTCCCCAGCACAGGCTGCTGAATAAGCCATGAGGAAGGGATTTCCAGACATTCCCTATCCTGATGGAACTGGGGGGTGATTTACCTGGCAGTGTTTTAATTAAAGTGGTTTTCTCCTGAAGGGGGTAAATACCTTTGTGTACAGGTTGGAGTCTCCTGGTGTTTGTGCCTGAAAGGTATTGAGGGAATCTTGGATCTGGAGTGGGCTGATGGAGCAGCAAGAAGGGAGGGGAAGAATAAACAGAATTTATTTATTAAAAGTCCTGAATGCCTGCAGTGGGAACTTCTGGGATGAGTGTCAGCTGTGAGTCCTGAATAAATAGGGATTAATAGGGATTAAAACTCATCAAGAAATGAGTTTTGGGAAGCAGGTTGGGAAGCATCAGGGTGTTCTACCTTTGCAGATCTGCATGGTTTGGCCTGGGAGTGATGACTGGAATAACTTCATTCATAGAGATGCTGCTGGCCTGGATGGCAACAGGCAGATAAACAGGTGGTTGATATTGAATATTTGCAGATGAAAGGAAACCAAACTCCTTCCACTCTAAGAATAAAAGAGAATAAGAACACCCATATGTGGGTAATGTTAGATTATTTGTGTTCTACCCATTGCACAAAATGCCTTTTTCTGGAGAAGTTGTGATTGGTGCTGTCTTGTTGGAGACTTCCAGAAGTGGCTTTCTGTAGTTCCAGTTTGGCAGGGAAGCTGGTTGTGTTAGGGGCCACAGGGCACCTGCCAGTGGTTTCTGACACAGCAGTAGGATCNCCATGATGTTTCAATGCTTAAAAAAAAAAAAAAAAAAAAAAAAAAAAAAAAAAAAAAAAAAATATTTAAAATTCTGATGCATTTGTGAGGAAATGCAGCTGTTCCTGCAGCTTTTCCAACAAAAACCAGGTGATGCTTTTAAAGGGAGACAAAAAAATCTTCCCTGAACTAATCTTGATCCTCCTCCCTGCCCAGTTTTAAGACCCATCACTCTGATGTGCTGCAGCATTTCATGTCCTCGGGCCTGGGAGCAGGGAGAGCTCCAGGAAGCTGCCCCGAGTGTCCCTCCCTGTTGGACACGATCCTGTGTGCTCCTGGAATCCTGCCCCTTCACCCTGGAGGCCACAAATGGATTTCACTGCTGCCTTTCCATGGGAAGTTGCCCCAGGTCTCTCCAAAATCCATCTGTTCAGGAGCACTGGTGTTCATTAATGCTCCCACTCTGGCTGCCTCGTGAGGCAGCTGGAAATCTGGTTTTGCTCTTTATTTAACTGTGCTGATAAGAGCTTAGGGAATGCATTTATCCGAATTTGTGGAAGGAGCTGGAATGGAGAAATATTTGTTGGTAAAACACCCTACTTGGCAGTGGTGCATTGCAAACACGAATGGAGCTGTTTGAATAAGGGAGTTTACAAACCTCTATTTGAAAATCATTTACTCCCTGAGTGTGATACTGCCTTCAGAAGTGGTCTGGTTTTTGCCTTTTTTTTTTTTTAAACAGATGGTTAAATATTTGCTATTGCAGTTCAATTTTATCACAGCTCTTTCTGTGTTTATCTTTCCTCTCTGGAGCAGTTAAGTGGGAGATAACAGAAATCCTGCTCAGCTCCTTGGGTTGCTGCAATACCTGAAGAGCTGCACTTCCAGAGGAGGAGTGGGGGGCCACAATAAATGAAATTTAAGGTGTATTTGCTGTTCTGACAGAGTTTCAGGCTGCAATAAAGCCCAGGGGGTTCTAGGAGATGTAGGGATTGTGCACACTCCTGGTCTTGGCCATAAAGTGCAGCAGGTATTTAGGAAATTTCTCTCCTGGGCTCTTGGTTTTACTTCAAATGTGGCCAAATTCCTCATGAAAAAATGGGGTTTGGAATAGAAATTCCTCATGAAAAAGGGAGGTTGGGAATAGTTGGTGTTCCTGGGTTGAATCCTCCTTCCAATAGTACATTCTCCTTACATTTGAGAGCAGCTATACTTGGATTTTTCAAGAATACTTGAAATAATGGGAACAACTTTGGTGCCTTGCCAGAAGAAATTGTGCAACTGAACCATCAGTAGCTTTTTTTTTTTTTTTTTTTTTGGTTGAATTTATTCACAAAAACATTGTTTTCCAGCATTCTGTTTAGATGCAGTGGGAACCCTATATTTAAGTATTTATGTAAAATATGAGTTCAACTCTTGCCTTGCAATCAAGCAAACAAGGCCTAGTTGGGAATTTCAAAGGAAACACTGAATTTTGAGTGAACTTACATAATTTCATTTGCATATTAATGCCAGCTTGAATTAGTATGAACGGAGAGAAAAGGAAAAAACGAACGTTAAAACAATATGAAGCCCTGAGCAGCTGCTCAAGTGCCATTTTTATCCACAGCTCCCTCGTTTCTCCCTAAACTCCAAACCCACAAAAGAAGTTGATTTACACTGTAAATTCAGGCCGAGCTAAATCCAATTGGAGCTCACTCGAGCCCCGTTTTGATGTCAGATTCAAAGCTCCTGCAAATTCAATTTATCTCCTGCGCTCGCCCATCTCCCGCTCGTAAATCCTGTTGAAGGAGAATAAAAATGAGCGGGGCCTGATGGGAATTTCATGTGTGAAGTTCAAAGCAGTTTGCACATCAGAGCCAACGTCAATCAGGGGAAGATCTGGGGAGGCAGGCAGGGAGCAGGGAGCTCCGTGGGGACCAGATCAAAGTGGGACTCGGGCTCTGTTTGCTCCCTCGGGATGCAGCTTCCAGCCCTTCTTCATTAAAGGGAACCCAGGAGGAGAGGGGAGAAGGGGGGTGGGATGAGGGAAGCTGTCTGGGAAGTGAATCTCAGCCAGTGTCTTTTATTGGTTTGAATTCTGTGAAAAAAAAAAAAAAAAAAACACCTCAAAATTATATCTTAGTAATTTTGGTGCAGGGTTTTTGATGAGGATTGGCACCTGGAATATATTTTGGGTGAAATCTTAAGAGGGTTTTAGCTGCCTTGGAGTCGTGCTCCTGGAAAAAGTGGGAGACACTGGTGAAAATAAAGGGAAACTCAGGTTAAAACTAAGGGAGACAAAAGGTAAGGATTTAGGGAGACACTGGTGAAAATTAAGGGAGATAGTGGTTAGAATTTAGGGAGACACAGGTAAAAATTAAGAGAGACTCAGGTTATAACAAAGGGAGATGCAGGTAAGAATTTAGGGAGACACTGGTAAAAATTAAGGGAAACTCAGGTTATAACAAAGGGAGATGCAGGTAGGAATTTAGGGAGACACTGGTAAAAATTAAGGGAAACTCAGGTTAAAACTAGGGGAGACACAGGTAAGAATTTAGGGAGACGCTGCAAAAATTGAAGGGAGATAGTGGTAAGAATTTAGGGAGACAGGTAAAAGTTAAGGGAAATTTGGGTTAAAACTAAGGGAGACACAGGTAAGAATTTAGGGAGACACTGATGAAAATTAAGGGAGATAGTGGTGAGAATTTAGGGAGACACAGGTAAAAATTAAAGAAAACTCAGGTTTAAACTTAGGGAGACACAGGTAAGAATTTAGGGAGACACTGCTGAAAATTAAGGGAGACACTGGTAAAAATTAAGGCAGGTAGTGGTAAGAATTTAGGGAGACACAGGTAAGAATTAAGGGAAACTCAGGTTAAAACTAAGGGAGACACAGGTAAGAATTTAGGCAAAAAATTAAGGGAGATACTGCTAAAAATTAAGGGAGATGCTGGTAAAGATTTAGGGAGACACTGATGAAAATTAAGGGAGACACTGATAAAAATTTAAGGAGACACAGGTAAGAATTTAGGAAAACACTGGTGAAAATTAAGGGAGGCACTGGTGAAAATTAAAGGAGACAGTTAAGAATTAAGAGAGGTAAAAATGAAGGGAGATACTGGCAAAAAAGGGAGACAGGTAAGAATTTAGGGAGACACTGGTAAAAAATAAAGGGAGGTACTGGTAAAAGTTTAAGGAGACACTGGTAAAACTTGTCTCCTCTGTGCAGAAAAAAGGTGCTGGTCAGTGCTGGTCTTCAGATATTAAAATACAAATATTTTTTGTCTTCTAACTCTTTCCAAAGTGAGCAATGGGAAGGTCTGTACAGTTTGAAACCCGAGTGGAAAATGTGTGAGGTCTAAACATGGTAGGAAAGGTAAAACCAATATTTACAGCTAAGAATAAAACATTGTTTGGAAAGGGCACTTAGGTGAAAAAAGCTTTGGTTTTAATTGTGGCTTTAATGGGGAAATGCTTAAATATATTAATAATGCATTCTGAATTAAAGTTAGAAGCACATGGAAAATTCTCCAGTGTCTTTAAAATGATGACAAATATTGCAAGGTGGATTTGCCACAGTGCTGCCAGCTCCTGGGCCTGATTTTCAGGTGTGATGGGAGCCGCTCTCTTCACGAGTTCCTTGTGCCATGGAACCAAAACCACTCCACTGCAAGGTGCAAAAAGCCAATTTTAGGGCAAACAGCAGCTGAAAAGAGATTTGAGGCAGACATCCCACCTAGCCCAGTCTGGAGGAGCCCTTGCTGAAGGCTGGCAGGTCTGGTCTTTAATTTATGGGATTTAAAACAATTCTTCATCTTTTATTTATACTTTTTTTCCCCATTAACTGTATTTGCTTTTTGCTGTAAGAAGGAGGGATGGGATTGGGCTGCAGGAATTTTTTTTTTTTTGTTTCCTTCTTCAGCTCTGCTGCAGATTAGTTAAGAATCCACAAATTCATCTTCCTGGTGGGTAACTAACAGTGGCTTCCTGAGAAGAGCTGAGGCCTTGGATGATTTTTGGAGCATGTTGAAGCATTTTAATGCAATAAATGAATAATGTTGGTTGCTAACAAGGCATCCTGTTGCCATCACTAATAGATTTTGATGGGAGCTCTGGGACAATTGGTTTACATCCTGAAAAGTCATTATTTTTCACTGTGGGGTTGTTCTTTAGCCTTGCTCGGAAATATTTCTTTAGGATGGAGATGTTTAATGTGCAGTTTTTTGGGTTTGCCCCAAGACAAACACAATTTTTGTGGAACCCATCCGTTATCAATCCATCTCGGGCTGGAGATTCATCAGCCAACAACAAATCAACAGCAGTTCTGCTCTCTTGGAAAGAGCTGTGATTTTTTTTTTTGAAGTGGTTCCATTTTGAGGGTGATAAGAAAAGCCACAGCCTTCATCCAAGAGCTGCATTCCTGGGAAATGTCTTTTCCTTGAGGAGAGAGAGCTTGGGAAGCTCTCTGGGAGGAGGTTGCCAAGAATGTCAACAGAGAGCTCCAGCAGAGGGGATGAGCCCGAGCAGAGCTGCAGGTTTGGGGCTGTCAGAGCATCCCAGGCTGATCCTCCAGCCTGGGCTGACCACGAGGACAGGCTGGACACCTTGGTGTGGAATTCCTCCCTGGCAGGGTGGGCAGGCCCTGGAATAGAATTCCCAGAGCAGCTGTGGCTGCCCCTGGATCCCTGGCAGTGCCCAAGGCCTGGCTGGAGCAGCCTGGGACAGTGGGAGGTGTTGGGGTGCAATGGGATGGGCTTTGAGGTTCTTTCCAACCCTTCTTTGATTCCATGATCATCTTTTCATGCATCCTTTTCTCGTTTTTCCAGATGTGATGGGAATTTCAACACCAATCTCTTAGTATTAATAATTATTTACACTGAAACATTAAAAAGCTCTGTTCCCATTGTAAATGTAGGTTCGATAAATAATGTTTGATTGGTGATCCTGTTGTCTTTTCCAGATTTAATGGGAATTTCAACACTAATCTCTTACTATTTATTTACACTGAAGCATTAAAAAGCTGTGTTCCTATTGTAAATGTAGGTTTGATAAATAATGTTTAATTGCTGATCCTCTCATTGTTGTCTTTCCAGGTGTGATGGGAATTTCAACAGCAATCTCTTACTATTAATAACTATTTACACTGAAACATGAAAAAGTTGTGTTATCATTGTAAATGAAGGTTTATGTATTTACATAGTAAATGTAGGTTTGATTGCTGATCCTCTCATTGTTGTATTTCCAGATTGAATAGGAATTTCAACTCTGTGTTCGTATAAATAATTATTTACACTGAAACATTAGAAAGTTGTGTTTACATTGAAACATTAAAAAGCTGTGTTCCCACTGTAAATGTAGGTTCAATAAATAATGTTTGATTGCTGATCCTGTTGTTGCCTTTCCAGATTGGATAGGAATTTCGACTCTGTGTTAGTATAAATAATTATTTACATTGAAACATTAAAAAGCTGTGTTCCCACTGTAAATGTAGGTTGATAAATAATGTTTGATTGCTGATCCTGTTGTTGCCTTTCCAGGTTTGATGGCAATTTCGACCCTGTGTTAGTATAAATAATTATTTACATTGAAACATTAAAAAGCTGTGTTCCTATTGTAAATGTAGGTTCAATAAATAATGTTTGATTGCTGATCCTGTTGTTGTCTTTCCAGACTGGATAGGAATTCCAACTCAGTGTTCAAATAAATAATTATTTACACTGAAACATTAAAAAGCTGTGTTCCCACTGTAAATGTAGGTTCAATAAATAATGTTTGATTGCTGATCCTGTTGTTGTCTTTCCAGACTGGATAGGAATTCCGACTCTGTGTTCGTATACATAATTATTTACATTAAAACATTAAAAAGCTGTGTTCCCACTGTAAATGCAGGTTGATAAATAATGTTTGATTGCTGATCCTGTTGTTGCCTTTCCAGATTTCATGGCAATTTCAACACCAACGTTTCCAGAACCATCAGCTGCGATCGCCTCTCGACCACTGTCAACAGCAGAGCCTTCAACCCTGGACGTGACTTAAATTCTGGTGAGCAGCACAGTTCTACTTTGGGGTTTTTTTTCCTTCTGTTGTAGGGTTTTTTTCCCATTAGACTCCAACATTTCCTTGGCACAGAGAATTTGCATTGATTGCCATAGCAACAAGCTTTTATTTCTCCTTGCAAGTGTCACACTGCTCTTAATTTGAGATTTCATGATTGAAAGCTGATACCTAAAGTAATGCCCTTAGCCTAAGTACTTTATAAAAATGTCATGAAGATTTTATTCCAGCCTACCGTGGATAATTTTGTTGTGGTTTCTGCACTTTTTATTTCTTCCTTTTTATTTATTTTTTTTTCCCCCAAGGTTTTCTCCTCCCTAGGCCTGTCTGCTTTGGCATCAGCAGTGTCAGCTGCTGCAGGGGCCACACAGGGAAGTTTCTCTGATCTTCTTAGCTGAGTTCAGCTCATGTGAGGCTGCCTTTGCAGTGATATGCAAAAACCACCAAGTATGAGGGCATCTTAAAATATTTCCTTTCTTTGTCTTGTCAGGGCATTTTCTCCACACATTTAAGGACTTAGAAATATGCTTAGAGCCAAAATACGCGTGATTTATCCCTGAAAAATTCAGCTTTTGGGCCTCTGGTGCAGCAAGGTTTTCTTCTTTTTTTTGCATCCTAATCAGTGTGGATTAATAGAGGGATTTCAGTCGGGTTTAGTCAGACTTTGCTCCAGCTGTTCCATCTGACTTTTCAACTTTTTATGGTGCTCAGTGTTGTAAATTGGAGAACATTAACAGACTTTGGCTGTGGATTTCATTTTGGGGAGGTGTTGTTTGTTCATTCTTTTTGGGGGGATAATGGAGACTTCAGGTTATTTTATTTTATTTTATTTTATTTTATTTTATTTTATTTTATTTTATTTTATTTTATTTTCAGAGGTCTTTTGGAATAAAATGCTGATTTATTTTATTAACTTGACTGATGAAGTGGCAGCCCTGCCATTCCACCCTCACCATCTTGCAGCAAATAGAGGGAAAGAACCCCAAATTTTTATAAACCCCTTTACTGTTTCTCTTCTTCTAGCTGTGCTTTCTGGATTTCTAATGGAATATAAAAATGAGCAATCCCCATAGATTCTTTTCCATCCATGGTGTCCCACATCTTGGATGCAGGTGCTGGCCAGGCTGATTTCCTGACATGCCATGATTTGTGTGGTGTTTTCCATCCTAAAGCCAGAAACCCTTTGTTCACTCACTGTGATTTGCTGGGCTTTGTTTTACTCATCTCTTTATTAAAAAAAACCAAACCCAAACAACTCATTAAAATAATGTTGAAATCACATGCAGTTGTTAATTAATCAGAATAATTTTTGAAGGCAAGTTTAGAGTCACTGTTGTAAGAGCAAAGCATAGAATGAATCACTTCATGGTTTTTAATTAAATTAAATAAAAATCTTGTACTGCAAAAGTTGGAGGTTAAAAAATATTCAAGAAATATTCCTTATTTTTGAGTGATGAAAAGCAAATAAATTGCAGTTTATTCAAACCAGAAATTTAAATTATGTTTACAATAAAATTGCAGTTTCTTGTAAACATAATTTAAATTTCTGGTTTGAATTCTCAGAGAAATAAAGTGGGTGAGTGTTCAAGGTTCCTGCTGACCTGGCTCAGCGGTGAGGCTCAAGTGCCTCCTCTTCCCTTGCCTCTGGCTTGAAAGATTCCTGATGAAAGGAGAACCTTCAAAACATGGCATTGGCAGGAAAGGGCAGCAGGAGAGGAGAGGGAATTGGGGGAGAGCAAGAACAGGGATTTATTGACAGCAGACTCTCCTCCTGCTCTCCTGGTACAGAAACAGCCTTGGGGGGAGGTTTTGATTGGGGAGGAAATGTCTGCAAGAGAGAAATGGGATGGAAAGGGTGGATTGGGCAGTGCTGGCCCCTCAGGCTGGGAAGGACTTTGAGAACGTCCAGAGGGGGCTGGGGAGGGGCTGAGAACACGAACCCTGTGAGGAACCCCTGAGGGAGCTGGGGGTGTTTATCCTGGAGAAAAGGAGACCCAGGGGTGCCCTCAGCGCTCCCTGCAGCTCCTGAGAGGGGCTGGAGCACAAACCCTGTGAGGAATCCAAACCCTGTGAGGAGCCCCTGAGGGAGCTGGGGGTGCTCAGCCTGGAGAAAAGGAGACCCAGGGGTGCCCTCAGCGCTCCCTGCAGCTCCTGAGAGGGGCTGGGAGCACACACCCTGTGAGGAACCCCTGAGGGAGCTGGGGGTGTTTATCCTGGAGAAAAGGAGACCCAGGGGTGCCCTCAGCGCTCCCTGCAGCTCCTGAGAGGGGCCTGGGGGCAGCTGGGGCTGGGCTCTGCCTGCAGCAGCTCTGACAGAACCAGAGCACACAGCCTCAGGCTGGGCCAAGGGAAATCCAGGGTGGATATTGGGAAAAAGCTCTGACAGAAAGGGTGAGAAAGTTCTGGAATGGCTGCCCGGGGAGGTGCTGGAGTCACAATCCCTGGGTGTGTTTAACAAAGCCTGGATGTGGCACTGGGTGCCATGGGCTGGCTGAGGGGCTGGGGCTGGGCTGGACTCGATGGGCTTGAAGGGCTCTCCCAACCCAGTGATTCTGTGATTGAGGCAGGAAAATGGGATGGAAATGGTTAATTGGAGAAACAAAAGTTGGTTCTGGGTGCACACCTAGTGAAGAGAGAAGTTTTGTGTGGGTGAGATCCAAGGAATATCCTTGTGCCAGAGCCCTGGGATCAAATACTAAAAAAATTTCCCATATCCCATAATTGTCTTTCTTCTCTCATAAGTGTCCTCATGCAGAGCTGGGGAGGAATATCTGTTGCACTTTGGGTTTAGGCTCTACCTCTGCCTCACTTATTTTTATGCTTTAAAAACTGTGTGTTCTCATTGTTGTCTTCTTGAATGAGTTTTTCGTTTCATTCTGAACATAAAAGGCAAAATTCCCATGAGTATCCCCCCTTTTCCCACGTGGGTTCTGCAGTTTAAATAATCCTGCCTATAAAAAGCTCCTGGCAAAACATAAATTTCAGCTCTGCTCTGCTCTGACCTCGAGCTCAGCTCTGGAAATGTTAATCTTGGCCCAGAGTAAAAAGTGGGATCAGAGTGGTGGAGCTGGAGGTGTTGGAAGGGAATTTGCACCACAGGCTCTGGCAGAGCCACAGAAACAGAGCCTGGGGGGCCCTTGGGGACAGCAACCCCAAATTCCACCCTGAGCAGGGTGTTAGGAAGGGTGATGGAGAAACTTTCAAATCTGGTTTTTCCATGATTATTGGATTTTTTTTGTTAAAATAAACATTAATCTTAGGGGAGGGAGAAAGGAATAGATGTGTCTCTTCTCAGCTTTAAAAAAAATATCACTTTTGCCACTGGTTTTTCTTGATATTAGGTGGCTTTTAAAATGTTTTTTTAATGTCATGAAAAGATTTGGTTTTATCTTGGTTGGAGTTTTGCATCTGGATTACTTTTAGCCATCACTACAAAATAGATAAGGAGAAAGGCTTTATTCTCCAGATGGAGACACAGGCTTTGGGCAGTTAGATGAAGAGATCTGTCCTCACCACTCTGAATAGTCCTTTATTTATTAAATCTTCCCCAGAGCCAGTGCATTATGTTATCAGATTCCTTTGGAGGTTTTTTTGCCTTCTGAATGAACAGGGAACCAGTAAATCTTTCTCCTTCTCATCCTTCAAAGTGCTGAAATGTCTGTTCCAAGTCAGGCAGCTTTGGCAGAGTGCTCCCCCCCAGAAGCAGAAATATGCAGAGATGGCACCAAATTGCCCAGTAAATTTTGTCTGTTTTGTTTAAGGTGTTGATCACTTAAAAATCTTAGAATCATAAAACATCTGGAGTTGGACAGGATAATCAAGTCCAGAATGTGGAATGTTCCTTAAATTGCTGTATTTTAAACTGATTTTTGGCTGAGTTAAAGTGCCTGGGAGTTATTTGAGCAGAAGAGTTAATATCCCTCCTTCCAAATCCTTTTAATGGAGGAATCTGGTCCCATTCCTTTAAATTGAAAGGGTTTTTTACTTCTTTTCCCCTCGGAGTCCTGAGGATTGAGCAGGGCTCTGTCCTGGCTCATGCCACCAGCAGAATGTTAATTGTGGCTGAGCTGCAGAGCTTTTATTCCTGGTGACAACACAGGAGCTGGAATTGGCTTTGACTTGGAAAATCCTGGATCAGAGCTGGCTGCAGAGTTAGAGGATGTCTTCACTTGTACAATAAACACATTTCTTTGTGCTGGTTCTTCACCGTGAGGGCTCTCAATGGAGGGACTTGTCAGAGGAGAACTGAAAATTCAGCTCTCCTGGTTTTTGTGGGATGGGATCCGAGGTCAGCAGCTCAGCAAATGTGATGCTAAAGAGGAGGGCTGGAAGAAACCCTTTTATAACGAGCAATTATGTTCTGTAGTTCCTTTTTTTTTTTTCCCCTGCCTGTTTGTGCTGTTCTTTGAAGATTAATTAGTTAATGATTTGGCTGTGCTTTGAAGATGTAAAGTGGTATCTAGAAGTGCTAAGTGTTATCATATCTCATTCCCTTTGAAGTTCTATAAACTCCATCACACAGGGCTTTATTCCTAAAAGTCCTTTTTGCCTTGTGAGATATTTATAATTAGAGGGAATGATCATTTCAAATGTTGTCATGTTAATACTTCCCAACTTTTCCAGTCTGCAGCAGGATTTGGGGTCAGATATTGCTGCAGGGGACAGAGGTTTTGGGGTGACTTGGCAATGCCACCTCATGGGCAGTTGGCCACTTTTATTATGTGTCCAGAATTAAGGGATCAGCTTTATTTGGATGGAATAACCTGTCCAGGGGCTGGTTTTCCTGGGAGGAGGAGGTGGGAATAAACTACAGGCACTGAAGGGCTGGAAAGTTTGGGGTAAGTGAGATTTAGGTCAAAAAAAATCATTTACTCTGTGTCCTGGCAAGGAGCAAGAATTGAGGAAATATCTGCAGGGCATTCTTGCAGCTTGAGTGGATGGAAAATAAGAATGTGTTTAAAGAGAAAAAGTCTGGATTTTTCAGCCATGGCTTATCTGCAGGGAGATTGTCTGCTGTGGTCATAGGGAAAAGAAAAAAATAGGGAAAAAGCAGAGTTAGGATAAAATTGGTGGTCCCTGGGGAGGGTGTTATTGAACTAACACTTGCTGGAGGAAACATGAGCACAACTGTGTGAAAAGGAAGAGCAGCAGAGCTTGAGTTTCAAAACCAATTGTTTCATGGGGAAAAGGAACACTTTTAAATCCACATATTCTTGTGGGGAAATAAATACAGCTCGTGGCCTTGCAGGAATGAGAAGTTTATCTTTAATATAGCAAGGATTAAAAAGAGCCAAAGCCTTTAAATTATAAACTCCTTTATTGTAATGTTGCTGGTAAAATGAGACTGAACAAGTTATTTCATCCAGGCTTTAACTGAGTGTTCACATGTCAAATTTGAAATTGCATTTCTCAAGTTCTGTAACTCAAAACAAAAACTTCAACATTAGAAATTCAGCCTCTTTACACAAAACAACTTCACCCCCAGATGAAGTCCTGGTGGCTGGGCATAAAAAGAAGGGTTTAAATGTTTTATAGTCTCATGGCCCTTCTGCCTGCAGGAGGAAGTGAAGCAGCAGTTCAGAGAAAAAATCGATTTTGGAGGGGAATGAGGAATCTCTGGTTGTCCATCAAGACAGGGAATTTTCTCATGAGAAGCTGCATTTTTGCACAGCACTCAGCAGTCCCAGCCCAGGATCCCAGAGGGATTTGTAGGCACTGTGGGGAGTGTCAAATCCTGTGGCAGGGAGCAGTGGGGAAAGCCCAGGACAGTGGTTTCTGCAGGGTAATTACACTGAGCTGGATGTGGAGAGAACATCCAGCCACAGCCAGGCTGGAAACTTGAGGAGGTGCTAAAGTGTGGAGGATGTGGAACTCAGACTGTCCTCGGTGTGGAGTGTCTGGCTGAGGTTTGAACGTGCCCTGCAGCCCTTGCCAACCCAAATATTGGCATATTTGATAATGAAACTGGCCTATTTTCAGTGCCAGTCCTGAGGGAATGCTGGAGGGAAATGCTGAGCAGAAGGTGAAGCACTGGGAATCAGAGCCCCCCTCTGCCAGTCTGCAATCAAAGGACACAAAAGGAGAAATGGCAAAGAAATATTTTCCCTTTTTTTTAAATGCATTTTAAGCTGGTGTGATCCACTTTATTTGCTAGGTAAAAACTAAAGGTTTCAAATATCCAGGTTTTATTTTCAGTCTGCTGCAAGCAGAGAGGATGTCGAGGCCCGAGTGGGAAATAATCCTGTTCCTGCTGTGGTGCTGAGGGGCTTGGTGCCTCCCATGGTAATGATTTCCCATTCCCCCTCTCCTGGGAGCATTCTCCTTTTGTTTCAAAGGACTTAGAGCTGCCTGAGGTCAGTGGTGTGGCCAAGGTGGTGATTCCATGGATGGACACCAACCCTTAGTCCCTCCAGGCCGGAGGGAGAGCAGACAAGGTCCGTGGGACATTCCCACTGCACCATGAGGCAGAAATCCCAATGTCCATGGGATCTGTTCCTTCCTGATGTCCGTGGGATTTGTTCCTTCCTGATGTCCATGGGATTTGTTCCCTTCCCAGTGCCCATGGGATCTGTTCCCTTCCCTAGTAACAGGTTGGTAATGAAGCTGTGAGCACCAAACCTGTTGAATATTTAGGAGTTATTCCACCAAAAAGAACAGGATTTTTTAACATGAAGGCCTTTTCCTTTTTGGAAAGGATGTTGACAATGTATTTATTATTACATGGAGATGTAGGGGTGTATATATTTTATATATAATTGCCTTAATCTCTTCCTTCCTCACTCTGGCCTTGCCTTCCCAGGACCTGGGTGTACTTCAGAGAGTCAGGAACTGTCATCACATATTAAACAAAATCTGTCAAATCCAATGTTGAGTTTCCAAAGGCCTTGACCTGTTTGCAGATCAGTGAAGTTTCACCAGTGTGTTTCACCCATCCTAAGCAGAGAAATTTGTGTTTCTTGTTGGCCCCTGGTTGTTCTTCTCCAAACTCCACCAGAGAGACCCTGAGGAACAAAAGCTCTGAGTCTGGGCTGCCTTTGTAACTCTGCCTCATTTTCCCTTTGCACCCTGCAGTCCTTGCTGATAACCTGAAGTCTAACCCAGGAATTAAGTGGCAATATTTCAGCTCAGAAGAAGGGATTTTCACCGTGTTCCCAGCCCACAAGTTCCGGTGCAAAGGCAGCTACGAACACCGCAGCAGGTAGGATTTGCCTCCTTCCAATTTCCTGGGAAAAACATTAATGTTGGATTCCTCAAGCCCTGATTTCTTTCACTGTTGTCCTTTGCCAAGCTGCCAACACTCATGAGTAACTTCTAATGGAGTCCCTTGGGTTTTCTTAGGGTCGTTTTTTAAAGCACCACTTTTCACTTCTGAGAAACTAAACTGAAATTCCAAACAGGTTCCTCACCTCTCCCAAATTAAATCAGCTGTAAACAGCAGTGACTTGGAAGTTGTAGGTCAGCCTGCAGGCAAAATCTGACTTATGTTTGACTCATGCTTGACCCCTGTTAATAAAGCAGGGAGCAGACATTCTGCTGATTTGGCAGGTGCATCACTTTGGGGAGGGAGGGGAGGATGAGACACTGGCATGGGCACATAGGTAGGAGCAGTTTTCCCCAGGTTCAGGTAGCACATCATGGATAGTAGGGAAGCAGCAGTGAAAATTTCCTTCCACTAAAATAAAAAAGTAAAAATAAAGCAAAATAAAGGCAGGGTTTCCTGCACAGGGATTTCTGTTCTCTGGAGATGAAGCCAAGAATTTGAGGTGCAGTATTTTTCCCTGCTTTTTTTTTTTTTTTTTTTTTTGTCAGTACCATGGGATTGATGGAGACTCAAGGGTGGGAAGGTGCAGTGGTTTTAATATCTCTGGTCACACATTAATTAATTGTACAAGTTAATCAGGGGAAGCAGCAGCACATCCAGGAACCTTTTTGGGGACACTAAGGAGGGCTTGGTTTTCTGTCAGGGTTGAGCAATCAAAAGTTTACTGATGGTATCTCCAGTGTGTCATCAAAGCACAAAGTTCTGAGCTTGGCTGAGTTTTCTGGGGCCTTGGAAAGGTGAGGTCTGAAGAGGTGAGAGCTGGGGGTGCCCCAGCCGTGCTCAGACACTGAAACCATCAGTGGTTTTATCCACATCACTTAGTCTGGGTCATAGTTCCTCCGTGGCTAAACAAGGGGTCTCTTTTTGCTAATATTTACTTCAGAGGGTAGTTTGGATGAATTAATTAGTTAATGCTTCGGTGCTTTGAAGATCAAAGGCCCTGTTTCAGCTGCAGGTATTAATCCAGGGTAGAGCTGCAGGCTGTTTCACAGTTAAGAACTGATTTGTGCCAGTTGTTTACTGCAGTGCCTTGTCTCAAATCTTCTGCATTTCCTTTCCTTTTAATAAGATTTCTGTGTCTGCCTTTGCTGGAGTAAAATTTAGATCCCAAAACTGTCACTTGGCTGTGACTAGATTTGTGTCTGGACTAATAAGGAAGGAGAAACTTGCCATTTTGTTTTAATCCTTCCTCCATGCTGAGGATCTTCCTGATTTATTCCAGGTTGAAACCTTGGCGTGAGAGCTTGTGAACTCTCTCACACATCTCTCAGTACTGAGCTGGATCTGAAAACACTTCCCTGAACACAAGTTTTTTGGTGTTAGCACAGACACACGGCAGCACTGAGAGTCCTCAGTGATGTTAGCTCACTTTGGGATGTAAAATTGGGCAGATCCAAGGGTTTGTGCAGCATGACCCAGGTGAGAGTCATCCCAGGGCAGCCTGCCTTGGCCAGGAGCCTTCCTACAACAGCCCAAACAGCCTGGGCTGATCAGCTCCCTGCAGCTGCACAGGTTTTTACTTGCCACGGCCCCAGCACAGCCCCATTATTGCACTCAGCTCACGTGTGGGTGAAGTTCCCAGCAGCCAGGATTTACCAGGAGGCTTTTCTTGCTTCATTCAAGCCTTGGTGTGAACTGCTGCAGGGATCCCAAACGCTGCTGCTGTGTAAGCAACAGGGTTTATTCCTGAAAGCTCTTGCTGTGACAGAGAAAGAAGAACCTGGTTAGGTTAAAAAATTCAGAAAGTGAGGGGCATTTCTGCATGTTCAGATTCTCTGGCCCTTCCTGGTACAAGTTTTCATAAGGAAAAAAATAATCCTGTTACAATTCATTGTTTCTCCTTGGGTGTTCCAATTCCTGCTTATTTCCACTTGGGAGCCTTTCAGTGGGGATGACAGGGTGATGATGATGATGATGATGATGGTGGTGGTTTGGGTTCTGTCCCTCCTCAGGCCCGTCTACGTCTCCACCGTTCGCCCTCAGTCCAAGCACATCGTGGTCATCGTGGACCACGGGGCCTCTGTCACAGAGACACAGCTCCAGATTGCCAAGGATGCTGCCCAGGTGATCCTCAGCTCCATAGATGAGCACGACAAGGTGAGGTTTGTCCAGGCAAGGAGCAGATTTCCCTGGGTTCTCACCCAAAATGGTGTTTTCAGCCCCTGGACTCCTGCAGATTTGGGAGCTGCCTCCGAGGGGTGACACTCTTGGAACTTTTCTGCTGCAGGGGAAATATTTGGGGATCTGCAGGCTGGGAAAAAAGTGAAATCCCACTGATCTAAGGCAAAATCTTGTACCTGAACAACCTTTAAAGGCTCTTCTATCTCAGCAGATATTTCAGTGGTGGTCAACAAGAAGAAGAACCATGCTCCAGACATGACTCCTCACATCCCAGGCTGCTTTGAGCAACTCATTTCACCTCTGAGCCTCTCTTTCTGTCTTGTGAAAGTGGAAATTATTTATTCTCCTGCAGTACTGGTGTGAACTGAAGCATAATTAGTGTTTGGAAGATTCACAGATAATTATGGTACCAGCAAAGGGCTGAGAAATCTGGGTTTGATTTCTTGCTCTGTCACTGGTACTCATGTGACAGTGAGAAAGTCACTCAAACTGTAATTTTTTTCAGTACAGACAGCCACAGACTCATAAAGTGATTCTGTAAAAGGTTTCCAGTTTGGTCTTTGCTTTTACCAGCTCTCTACTGGTGAGACCTTGATCAGTCTCTGTGCTTGGGTTTTCTTTTGGGAGTAAGAAGGGTTTCAGTTAAATCAAATTGATGAAAACTGATAATAATCTTTGCCTTAAGTCTTCTCATGAATAGAATGGGAAAACAACTTGTAACTTGGTGCTTTTAGAGGGATTTAAGATTGCAATCTTACAGTTCAGCAGGATTAATAGCACTTATATTTAAGTGTCAGAAGGGTTTGTGTTAATGCAGAGAATACATTTAGGACACCTATTCCTTGGTCAGTAGCTCAGTGTTATAGAACCTGTTACACAGGTATCTAATTACTGCTTAATTCTGAGGCTGTCTTGCCTCAGTCATGCTCCCTAATGAAGTTTGTCACTTAATTAATGAGCCTGGTGTGTTAGATGTCATTAGGCACAGTGGTAACACTTGCATTAACTTATTTACAGCAAAAGCTGATGTCAGAGTCGCCTTGCTCTGACTGAAATGTTAAAACAGCAAAAAGCTTTGCTGGGAGCAGTCCTTAGAGGGGTTGTTTATTTTTTTTTTTTTAATTTCTCTGTGCACTCCACTTTTCCCTGGGCTCTCCAGGCTTTCCTGAAAATGCTCTCTGCTGATTCCCTGTCAGTTCTCCCTGGCTGTGCCCAGAGCCGTGCATTAACCATTGTGAGGGAGCAGAGTGGAGCTGACTCTGCTGAGAAACAAAGCCCAAAATCTCTTTTCCTTGAACTCCCCGTAATCCTTTTGAAATTTGACAGATTTACGCCTCAAGCCTTTCTTTTCCAACAATCCAGTTTTAAACCTTTGGAATCTCCTCAGCTGGCTTCTCCCAGTGTTGTGTGTCTGGGTGTGTAAAGCTCCCTCCATGTGGGAGATCAGGACTCCTGGACAATTAACCAATGTGATTGAGCAGAAGCCCTTTATTGTTTACATTAAGCTCCATTTATACATTCTAACTCTACTGCACCAATCATTTCTTGACTGGTGCCTCTCTCTTGTCCACGTGCTCTGCATGCACTTTTCAGGGTATGTGAATGGTTACAGCCCCGTGCTTCAAGGCCCTCCTTTATCAAGTTCTTGTGGTCTTGGCATTTTGCTTCTCAGCCTCTTCTTTCTTAATTTAGCACAATTTACGTCTCAGTCACCTTGACGAATTCCAGACAGTTCTGATAAGAATAACTAAAAATAGAAGAATAATAAGAATAAGAAAATAAGAATAACTAAAAGTGGTTTGGCTGGAGCAGCCTGTTCAAGTTCTCCCCCTCCAGGGGAGCTGATCCCAGGGAATCTCTTCCCGGCAGATCTCGGTGCTGACGGTGGCCGACGCGGTGCGGACGTGCTCCCTGGACCAGTGCTACAAGACCTTCCTGTCCCCTGCCACCAGCGAGACCAAGAGGAAGATGTCCACCTTTGTCAGCAGCATCAAGGCATCTGACAGCTCCACTCAGCACGCCCTGGGCTTCCAGAAGGCTTTCCAGCTCCTCCGCAACTCCAACAACGGCACCCGGCTCCAAGGAAGTAAGGCAGCCTCTTGTGCAAGCCTGGCTAGCTCAGGGCCTTGCCAATGCTTCCTTATTTCACTTATTTCACTTGTTTCCTTATTCTCACTTTGGCAGAGGCCAAGGGAGTGCAGTGTGGTGAATATTAAAAATGCTCTGTCGCCTATTTTGATTTAAGGAGCATTTCCTTGGGGTGCAGTCCACGTGAGGGGCTGTTGGATGTGTCCATTCCCTTCTCATTTGTGTCACTTGCTGCCTTGCCTTTCCTTTGAACTGAAAGAGGAAAATGCAGGATTGATCTGTGTGATAGCTGAGTTATTTCCCCAGTCTCCATAGGGGAGGGCAGGGGGCCTTTCCAGGAAAATTGCAGCTTCTGCAGGTTCATTTAATGATTGCTGGCACATTTGCATACGGATGATGTGCCTTACTGGAATCCTGGGGAAGTGGCCTTGCTTCCCAGGGAAATGGGGGTTTGAGAATACCAATTATGGGTAATGTTTTGTGGAGCACAAAGCTGAATCCTGGCTGAATTTTCCTTCATCTCAGAATAACCCCCCTGAACTCTGTGTACTCATTATGAGCTTTATATCCTTCCCAAGACTGGGGTTTTTCTGGGTGTTTTTTTGCAGTGAGGATGTGGTGGAAGATGTGGAAAAGATGGATGTGAAATTGAGTGGCAGATTTGCTTGCCAGGAAGCCGTGGAAGGCAAATTCTGTGCTCTGAGTGCTCCTTGGATTTGGGTAACACTGGCAGTGCCAGGGCAGGGTGGAGGGAACAGCCCATCTCCATGGGGATACTGGGATTATGTAACAATTCCCACACCCTGGTGAGAGCAGATCCTTCAGTGTCCCAAAGGGCACCAGCTCAGAGGCTGTGCACAACCAGAGAGAGAGGAAAAGTCCAGGAATTGAAGTGCTCTGGGAAGAATGAGGAAACACCCTCACATTCCACGTGACTTTCCCTGGGTTTGTGGAATGGTGCTCTTGCTCCAGAGGTTCAGCCAATTCCTGAGCTTCAGGCCATTGGCACAGGGAGACTTTGTGGGGCTGGACAAAGGATAAGGTTGGCAAGGGCAGGATTTTACCATCCTCTGGCCAAATGATGACAGGGGAGCAACTCCAGCAAATGCAGAATGAGCAATGCAGTGCTGCTGCAGCTGGCTGGGATAAAATGGATTTGTCATCAGGAGTTATTCCAAGAACATCAGCTGAGGAGTCTTGGAGCATCCTCCTGCATATTCCCCATTCCTGGAAGTGTCCCAGGCCAGGCTTGGAGCAGCCTGGGACAGCGGGAGGTGTCCCTGCCATGGCAGGGATGGGATGGGATGAGCTTTAAGGTCCTTCCCAACCCAAACCATTCCAGGTCTCCATGTTTTTATGTTTGGCACTGTTTTATATTAGGATTAGAAGTTTTGGCATATTCATACTTCACTAGGTTTCATATCAAACAGCTATTTTGGGGCACAAGCACAGAAAGTTAAAATGCAAATGCTTTGGATTTAGGTTTTTTCTACGTGTGGAAGATTGTGAAGATCTAAGATGTTTATAACAAGTTTGAGAATTCCTGGGGTGAGACACAATAGGTTTGAGAAGAGGATGTTTATAAAACATGTCTCATTTTCTTGTAAATAATCTTTTCATCTTTTTTAAAAAGAAAAACCAACCCAGCAAAAAAAAAAAAAAAATCCTTCATTTCACTGTTAATTTTCTGACATCCTGTTCCCAGAGAACAATGTGTGGGTGTGTCAGGGAAGCTGGTGAGATACAGCCTCAATCCCAAATTCACACTGGCAAAGCCAGAAGGGAACTGCTGGTGTGAGATGGCAGAGCTGTGCTGTTAAACACATCTGGATTTCTGCTTCAGTTCCTACTGCAGTCCTGCTCAGCAGATCCTCACCCCAGAGGGTGACAAAATGCTCCAGAAGCTGCTTGCTCTGGTCCCTCATGCAGATTTAGGACTGGCCCTTGTTACTCCATTTGGGCTGCAGCACCAGCCTGGCTGCAGATAGAATATCTCTGCTGTAGCCTAGGAAACACAGCAACAATTTTCCTTAAACTCCACCCAAAGCTGCTTTAATACCTGGCTTTGCTTTTTTTTCCTACTTTTAGCTCTTACCAAAAAAAAAATAAGGTCAAAATTCCCCCAAATTAGCAGCACCTCCTGTTTGTGTCAAAATCTGGTTCTGGCTGAAATTCAAGGGAAATGGGGTTTTGAGAATACCAATTATGGGTGATATTTTGTGGAACACAAAGCTATCCTGGCTGAATTTTCCTTCATCTCAGAATAACCCCCCTGAACTCTGTGTACTCATTATGAGCTGCAGGACAAAATGTGGACAGGTCCTTCATGAGGGCAAAATGTGCAAGTCAAAGCATTGACACCTATTTAATAAACCAGTACAGCAAATCCACCAAAAATCAGAAACAAGATTAATAATTATACTAATAATTAATAAACCAAAAAGGTGAAACAAGAAAGTTGGGATGTGACCATGTCAGCCCAGTGCTCTGGATTTCCTGTGGGTGGTCCTGATCTCTGTGTTCATTATAAACACAAACCACTCTCAGTACTGAGATAAATGTGATGGAACAGGTTGGGGAGTAAGCACAGGGCTGTGAATTGTTGTGTTCAAAGGCAGGGCTTTGGCCAGGAACATCCTCAGCCTGAAAAACGTGTTCCAGGCCAAGTGTGAGGGGCCAGGTCACATTGCCAAGCTCTCTGCTCTGCCCTGCTCCGTGGGAAGGCATCCTGTGCAGCTCCATGCCTTAGGATTGCAGGATGGAAGGAGAACAGAAGGGCAGGAGGTGAAAAGTGCAGGTTTTGTCCTTGTGGAGCCTTTTCCATGGAATTGGAGCAGCTGCTCCAGGTGCTGGATCTGTGTGCTCCTGCCTGGAGGCAGCCAAGCTCCTCAGCCTGGAGCTGGGAAAAATCCAGGGAGCCCTTAGAGCCTAAAGGGCTCCAGGAGAGCTGGAGAGGGACTGGGGACAAGGGATGGAGGGACAGGACACAGGGAATGGCTCCCAGTGCCAGAGGGCAGGGCTGGATGGGAGGTTGGGAAGGAATTCCTGGCTGGGAGGGTGGGCAGGCCCTGGCACAGGGTGCCCAGAGCAGCTGTGGCTGTCCCTGGATCCCTGGAAATGCCCAAGGCCAGGCTGGACAGGGCTTGGAGCCCCCTGGGACAGTGGAAGGTTGGACTGGGTGGGGTTTAAGCTCCCTTCCATCCCAAACCATTCCATGCCTGGAGAGGCAGGAGGTGCCTGTGGGGTTTGCTCAGGACAGCAAGCCCAGTGCTCCTGGGTGGCCGATGGGCACCAAACCAAACAGAAGTTTGGTGAGTGCCAGGAGTGAAACTTGAGCACCAAAGGCTGGAATCCACGTGGCTGCAGTGTGCTCATCCCCTGGGGTGCTGTGCATCCCTGGGAGAAGCTGCTGGCAGCAGATTTCAGGGCTCTCAGCACCGGAGTTCAAAACTGACGCGCTTTGTGCTGTGTGTGTGATTGTGTTTTAGATACTGACATGGTCATCATTTATCTCTCGGCTGGGATCACATCAAAAGACTCCTCAGAAGATGATAAAAAAGCCACTCTGCGTGTCATCAACGAAGAGAACAGCTTCCTCAATAACTCAGTGATGATCCTCACTTATGCCCTCATGAATGGTGAGAGATGGTTGTGATTTCCAGGCCATAAAATTCCCTTTCCTGGCACAGCACAGCTCGTTTGTTAAATTCATTCCAGGGTAATTCCAGGCCTTACTGGGAGCAGTTTGTTTATGGGTTTTGGCATATTTAATCCAGAAGCTGCATCCAGATGTTGTTACTTTGCTGTTCATAACTGTGCCACTCTATCCTCGTGTATCCCAGTGCAGCTGCAGGGATATCAAATATTGTGGCCTGGATTGTCCAGACTGAGTTAAATTTGTTAATTATTGCGACTGCAAACCTTCCTGGGGGCTTCCAGGGGCAGCAAACTGGGACTAAGTGTGACTTCATCAGCCAGGGAGGGTGAATGGGAGATCAAACCAAGTGTGAAATGCTCTGATAACCTGGGAACCAACCTGAGAGTGAAGTTAAACATGAAGATCACCCACCCATTTTCCAGAAAAGCTTGGAGGCAGTTTGTTGCATTACTGAAAATAGCCATGGAAATGAATGCTTAACCCAATGTTTGTAAATTTAAATACTCATTTGAGACTGGGGAGTGCAAAAGGCTTTGATTTGTGTGCAGGAGTTGAGCCTGGGACTTGAGTGAAGTGTGAAGCTGGGCTGATTCAGCTGGAGGACAAAGCCTGTTATCTCCCAGGGCTGAGGATTCCTCCTGGTCCTGCCTGTGGGTGAGCCCCGGGTGGAGAACAAAGAGCTGTCCCGTGGATTTATGGGGCACACAACTCTTTGTTTAAAGCGGGGATGTGAGCAGCACGGCAAAGTTTCTGCACTGTGCAACAGTAGGAGAGAGGCAATCCCTTTAAATTTGGTGTTAGGTAATGAATTTCCCTCAGAGCACTCTCTAAACACTTAAATAAGAATATAGAATTTTCAGTGCTGTGGCACAGAGTACAGATCATTCCCTCGGAGCGGGGTGCAGGATCTGGGTGGAGATGAAGCCTGCCTGACCTGTTTGCTGGTGTTTTGTGCAGAGGGGGTGACAGGGCTGAAGGAGCTGGCCTTCCTGCGGGACCTGGCCGAGCAGAACTCGGCCAAGTACGGCGTGCCCGACCGCAGCGCGCTGCCCGTCACCAAGGGCAGCATGATGGTCCTCAACCAGCTCAGCAACCTGGAGACCACCGTGGGCAGGTTCTACACCAACCTGCCCAACAGGATGATCGACGAGGCCGTGTTCAGCCTGCCCTTCTCGGATGAGATGGGGGACGGTGAGTGCTGGTTCCAAAATCCCCCCTGTGGTATCGGGGACAGTGAGGGATGTGTCACACACAGACTCCATCCTTCAGCAAACTTGACAGGGCAAAGCCTCTTCTTTATTCAGAGATCTTCTTATTTTCCTATGTAGCTACAGCTGGACCTCATTGGTTATTTACTTAATTCATTTCACATGATTGGCTAATTAACACTTTACTATAAACATCACCCAGCACAGTTAACATGATCACAGCTGCAGATTGTTTGGAATTCTTCATCTCCAACTCCCCGATGTCTCCCAGAGTGAGCCAGGGAAATCTTCTCTGGCTTTCTCCTTCTCTGCCCAGACTGTGCATCCACAAGTGCTGACCTTGGATTTGGGTGTAAAACCACCAGAGGTCAGGTGCTCTTTGCTTTCATGTCCCAAATACACTGCAATCCTACAAGATTTTGGGTTCGGGTGTGTTTCCAACCCTTTTTGTCTGTAGCATTTTCATCTGCAGAAGTTTTAGTTGGGAAATAAGTGGTACCAAGACATGGAGTCGACAGATTTAGTTTGGATTCTTGTGAAATGTGTTCTTCTGTATGAGCACATACACAACATCCATAATTTAATCTGTGGAGAGGAATTCTTTGTACTGGAGGGAAATAGGTTGGGATGGCATCCATGCCAGCCCTGTGTAAGAGCAGGATAAAAGCAGCCTTGCAATGGCACAAGGAGAGATTGTTAATTATTGTTAATTATTGTCCCAAGCTGGCCACCCTCAGCCCTTCTTTGGCTTCAGCACACCTGGACTGCTCTGAGACCCAAACTGAATTTAAGGCTGTTCCTGAGGAAATCTGAGTCTGAGCTTTTGCTCCCTCCTGCATTCCCTCCCTCAGTGGTTAAACTCTGTTATTGCTCCCTCCTAAAGCCAAATCCAACGGAAAATGGGAGCAAAAAGGATTGGCAATAGACAGGTTTGTTTTACATGGATTCCAGAGTGTACTTAAAGGCTTGTACATACAAATGAGTTTTATACTGGGGTGAGGGAAGAGCTGCTGAGTTTCCAGACTCAGAAAATAGGAGGAAGAAAGTGTTGCAGAGCTCTCACCTCAGGGATGAGCTAAATCCCAAACTGTTGGGTAATTATGGATGTTGATCCTGTTGATAGGAATTACCCTATAGGAATAGGATATAGGAATAAATATCTTATTTACAGGAATAAATATCTTATTTATAGGAATTTATCCTTAAATTCTGTAAAGGAAGAAAATACTCTGTTGGCTTTTTGCACAAATTTATATCTATAAGGAATCTACTTGGAGGCTGACAACCCCTCAAACATCAATTGTGTGTTCTAATAAATTGATTAATGTACTTCAGGTCACTATCAGAAACACAAATTAACTAATTAGGGAGAGTGGCTGACAACATAGCTAGACACAACAGAAACCCTGCTGAGCCTCCCTGGCCATATTCCAGCATGAAATAGATCTAAAATTTAATTGTGTAACATCTCAAAATGCTCTGTTTCCTCTCAAAATAATTACCCAGGTGATATTTCTGATGGTTTTGTGGTGTTTCTCTCCCTCCAAGGCCTGATAATGACTGTCAGTAAACCCTGCTACTTTGGGAACCTCCTGCTGGGAATTGTTGGAGTAGATGTCAATCTTGCCTATATCTTGGAAGATGTCACCTATTACCAGGACTCCTTGGGATCCTACACCTTCCTCATTGATAATAAAGGTAATTTTGACTCAGATCATCTCCTCTGGTGCCTCTGAGCTCATTCTGAATCTCATTCACCAATTCTGAATTCTCACGTCTCTGAGCAGTCTCTGAGTAATGAATGACAATATTTATTAAAAGTTTAATTGCATTTTGTTGCTTAGTTTTGCCTGAATGTTGCTGGAGATTTTAAGTGGATTCGTGACTTGAAACTTCTGTCCTGGAGTTCTGATTTGGAAACTCTTGCTGTGGGGATTTCCTACACCTGTGACATCCAAGATGTTCTGGAAAGGAGGGAAAACTGGTGTTAATGTGTGTGTCCAACTCTTTTCCTCTGATCCAGCTTATTTTATTGCTGAATTTTTCAAGCTGGTTTTCATTTCCAACCCCTTTGATGACGAGATTGTTTGGTCGCTGCCATCTTTGCCAAAATTCTCTGTAATTACTGTATATTTATTTTTCCCCCTAAAATACCTATCCCTAGGCTCAGTTCTGTAATGCATTCCACGTTTGGGGCTGTGTGTTTGTTTTTTAGGGTACACTCTGATGCCCCCCTCCCTGACCAGGCCCTACCTGCTGTCTGAGCCTCCTCTCCACACAGACATCATCCACTACGAGAACATCCCCAAATTCGAGCTGGTGCGCCAGAACATCCTCAGGTGAGGAACGGGATGCAGCTCCCAAATGAGCAGCACTGGGAGCTTCTCTAGAGGAATTGTAAGAGTATTTAAGGTAAAATTCCTTTTCCTACAATATCCGGATATTTGGATGGATTTTTTTCCCTCATTAACAATTCTGGTTTGATTTTTCCTCCAGCTTTTTTCAACTGTCATTTGTTACGTTGTTAGTGTTTCCCAGCTGATCTGGGCAATANAAATTCGAGCTAGTGCGCCAGAACATCCTCAGGTGAGGAACGGGATGCAGCTCCCAAATGAGCAGCACTGGGAGCTTCTCTAGAGGAATTGTAAGAGTATTTAAGGTAAAATTCCTTTTCCTACAATATCTGGATATTTGGATGGATTTTTTTCCCTCATTAAGAATTCTGGTTTGATTTTTCCTCCAGCTTTTTTCAATTGTCATTTGTTATGGAGTGTTTCCCAGCTGATCTGGGGAATATTCCTTCTGATCTCTCCTTTTCCTGTCAGGAAGATTTCCCACTATTTGGTGTGGGCTTTTCTTTATCCTTTGCTTATTCTGAGAACTTTTAAGCTCAAAATGTGAGGGTACATAAATGCATTTTCAGCACACACACACTTTCCTTCACCGGGCACAGATAAGAGTTAATTCCTTCGATTCTTATGATAATTGNGATTTTTCCTCCAGCTTTTTTCAACTGTCATTTGTTACGTTGTTAGTGTTTCCCAGCTGATCTGGGCAATATTCCCTGTAATCTCTCTCTTCCCTGTCAGGAAGATTTCCCACTATTTGGTGTGGGTTTTTCTTTATCCTTTGCCTATTCTGAGAATTTTTAAGCTCAAAATGTGAGGGTACATNATTAAGTTAAATCCAACCTCAAGGATTAAGCTGAGCAGTTTTAAGAGATTAAATCTGTCGTTGTTTAACAGAAATTCACACAGGAAGGTGTCTGGAGTTGATTTTCTAAGATTGTAACACTGCATTTAATACCAAACTCTCTTTGCAGAGCAGCTGGGACACTCCAAGGTTTGCTGGTCTGGTGTAATTTAGAGTCCTTAAAATACCTAAACCAGTAAAACATGTGGCGCATGCAGCACACAGTTAAGAGTGGAAATAATAAAATCTTGCATTTGAGAGTTAATTTGTCTGTACTCTCCATAAAGGTAACACCAGTGTGTGTCCAGCAGCTGGAAACCTGCTGCCTCTCCTCTGTTAAAGACAAAAAATATCCATGAAACAGTGTTAGAATTAGAAATAATTACTAATTAAGCAACAAAATGAAAGTCTTGTTTGTTTTTTAGGAAAAACATTACAGTATTTTTATTTTCTGTGTTAACTGTGGCAAAGTGTTTTTTGTAGAACTCAGTGGCTCCAGCACACAGAAATTCTGTTCGTGCCCCGCATTTTGGTTCTGTTTGGTGACTGGCTGGTGTTTTGCAGGTGCAGGACACGTCCTTCATCCTGTGTGTGGTGGTGATCCAGCCAGAAATTCCCGTGAAGCAGCTGAAGAACCTCAACACTGTCCCCAGCAGCAAACTGCTCTACCACAGGCTGGACCTGCTGGGCCAGCCCAACGCCTGCCTGCACTTCAAGCAGCTGGCCACCCTGGGTGAGGGCCTCTGCCAGCCTGTCCTGGCCACCTCAGGGACTCAGGAGCATCCAGCTTGGAAAAAACCTCCAGGATCCAGTCCCAGCTGTGCCAAATCCCCACCTTGTCCCCAGCCCAGAGCTCTGAGTGCCACCTCCAGGAATTCCTTGGGCACCTCCAGGGATGGGCACTCCAAACCTCCCTGGGCAGTTCCAAGGCCTGTTCCAGCTCCAGTTTCCCTTTTCCATGGGGAAATTCCTGCTGCTGTCCACCCTGAGCTCCCCTGGCACAGTCACACCTCCTGTGTGTTTCTGCTGAGCGTGGCAGCTCGTAGTAGAGCTTTTCTCACAAAATATGGGAAATACTCTTCCCCTGAGAAGCTTTTATTTCCAAGGCTGATTTTCTGATCAGCTTTTACCTTCTCACAGCTCTCCTTGGTCACAGTGACCTGCTCAGTGCTGAGCTCTTCCACAGAATCACAGCAGATTCTGAGCTGGATCCCTCAGGGGGCTCCAATAAATTTACCAACAAATTTACTTCTTGCAGATGCATCAAGGCAAATATAGGTTGGATATTAGGAAAAAGTTTTTCACAGAAAGGGTGAGAAAGTTCTGGAATGGCTGCCTGGGGAGGTGCTGGAGTCACCATCCCTGGGTGTGTTTAACAAAGCCTGGATGTGGCACTGGGTGCCAGGGTTGGTTGTGTTAGGGCATGGGCTGGACTTGATGGTCTTGGAGGTCTCTTCCAACCCAGGAATTCTGTGAATTCTGTGAGTGAGTGGGGCTGCTCATCAGAGTAGCAGATCAATGCCCTGGGACTCCAGCAGGGTCCCTGGCAGTGCAGTGAGAGGAGCAGAGGTGCCTCACCAAGCTCAAACCAAGTCCCCTCCTGGCTCTAAAGCACCTCCCTGAGCAGTAACAGAGCAGGATGAAGTCCCAGCCAGTTGTGCAGGACTCTGCAGCTCTTTTGCTTTCTTTTCATGGGAGTTTTTCACTGCCAGAAGCATTGAATCCCTTCAGAGTCAGAGGTTAAGCCTCTTGGGGAGAAGGAGAACTTCAGTGCTCTGGTGGTTTCCAGACCTTCCTCATCTGCTTCAAAACCCTCAGGTTTTGATAGGCTAAAGTGGTTCTGCTCTTCCTGACTTGATTTCAAACACTGCTGGGGGGAAAAGGGAGAATCTCCATGGCAGTTCCAGTGTCTGGGAAGGGTGGGGAACTGAAAACCCAGAAATATCCCAAGAACAGAGAGGTTTTACATAAACATCCCACGCTGCAAGCTGTCATATTTAGGTGTAGTCTTGGGAGGTCCCTAAAATCTGAATTAAATACTTCTGCTTCTAGCAGGGTTTGAAGGTCTCAAGGTGGATTAGTGGCACAGTTGTGAGATTTTTCTTAGCTCTTTATAGCCCTGTAAAACAACTCAGTGAGATCAGACCAGAGGAAGGACCTGACAAACCTGTGGAAATTGCTTTGCCAGCTGTTTAAAGCACAGGGATTTTTTTTTTTTCTTTAATGATTTTCTTTAATTCTTTAATTTTTTTTTTCTTTAATGCCTAATCTTGATTGCCTTATATCCAGAAAGATTTAAATGGAGAATATCCCAAAAATGCAGTACCACTGTCAAGTGGAAAAACTTCACACAAAGCAAAATGAGAATATTTGCTCTGGGAAGCAGATGAAGGACTGGAGTAGAAGTTTGGAAGTGGGGGCTGCAGCACATGTGTGGGGATGTGTTTGAGAGGAATGTGACTAAAAGCAGAGCACTTCACATACTGCACTGCAGTTTTTCCTCTGGAGATCATTCCACACAGGGAATTTGGGTTCCATGGGCCACACCCTCAGAAAAGATCTTCTCAGCCCTCAGCCCTGCATTATCATCATCATTTCTTTTTTTTTTAAAAAGGAAAAGCTGTCTGGTTTTGCAGATTTTGCATGATGAAAGTTTACTTTTGAGTTTGTTCTGGAGATCACTCCAGACTGCTGCACTTTTATTGGGGAGCTGCTCTTCTGCACGTGGGATTCTCCAGATGTTCGTTCTCTGGAACTGAAAACACTCATTTTCATCTTCCTCTGGGATATCTAACCTAAACAGGGATACTTAAGTTCATGGGCTAAAGAAGAAATTTTCTTAAGGGAAAACAGCTTCTGTAATCTCACAAAAAAGCAGTAATTCAGAAATGATTGAGGCTTTGGGAACAAGGGCATTAAGTACCAAATGACACAGGGAGATCAGAGCAGGGGGCTGATGCTGTGACTTGTGTGTGTTGAGGCAAGAGGGGGAGGAGCTCATGTGCAGCCTGAGCTCAGGGTGAAACTCTGCTGGGAACTGCTCTGGGTTGGGTGGAAAAATCGATGTTTCCTGCCCTCCTTCCCAGTCCAGAGCATCCTCCAGGAGCTGGGCACTTGGTGTGCTGAGCTGAGGGAGAGCAGCAGGGTCATCCCTGCCCCAAGGACACCACAACAGGGTGACACAAACATCCTGACCCTCAATATGTCCAGCTGAGCATGCTGAAATTGTGCTGTTGTGGTGTTTGCAGAGAGCCCCACGGTGATGCTGTCTGCGGGCAGCTTCTCCTCCCCCTACGAGCACCTGAGCCAGCCCGAGACCAAGCGGATGGTGGAGCACTACACGGCCTACCTGAGCGACAACACGCGCCTCATCGCCAACCCCGGCCTCAAGGTGGGCCCCGCACCCCTGGGTGCACCTTCCTGCTGGCCCTCTCCTGCAGGGAATCCCAGAACCCAGCAGTTTCCATCGGGAGGGACCTCAAAGCCCCTCTCAGCCCAGCCCTGCCATGGCCAGCGCCTTCCACTGGCCCAGGGTGCTCCTGATGCCGTGGGTTTGAGTTTTTCTGGTTTTCGTGTGGTTGTGATCCTGCAGTTCTTTAGTGTAGAGCTCTAAACTCCATATTCAGCGTGGTCAGACACAATTCCCAGTTTGGGCAGACACAACAATTCCCAGTTTGGGCAGACACAACAATTCCCAGTGTGGGCAGACACAACAATTCCCAGTGTGGGCAGACACAACAATTCCCAGTGTGGGCAGACACAACAATTCCCAGTTTGGGCAGACACAGCAATTCCCATTTTGGTTGGACACAACAATTCCCAGTTTGGGCAGACACAACAATTCCTCTCCAGGCCTGGAATCAAGGACTCCTCACAGGCCCTGAGAGATGGGAACAAAAGTGAATTGGGGGGAGCAAACTGGGGGTCAGTGACTTCATTACCTGGAGCTGTAATTGGAACATTAACCCCCAATATGCAAATGGCCCAAACTTATAAAAGTGTAAAGATCTGTGAGCCGTGGTCCATTTTGGGTGTAGCCCCTGGGGGGCTTTGTCTGCCCCAAATGTACTTGAAGGCCCCTCAGTAAATAGAACTGATTTTATTCCCTTGATTTTGTCTGCTCTCTGGTTTGTTTTTTTTTTTAAGTCCCACAAAGGCATCACTCTCACCTGGCCTTGGACACCTCCAGGCATCCAGGGGCAGCCACAGCTTCTCTGGGCAACCTCACCCTCCCAGCCTGGAATTCCTTCCCAACATCTGATCTAAGAGTGGAGACAGGAGGGGGGCTGAACTTTGTTGAAACAAACACGAGAAAAGTTAGAGCCACGCTAAATTCTTAGCAGAAACACCTTGGTGTTCTTAGGCATACAAACGAGAAATCTCCATTTTCTGTGCAAGCAGCACAATATATATACATAAATATAAAATATTTATATTTACTCCAAGTTAAAAATATTTATATTTACTCCAAGTTTTTTAAAAAGCCACAGAGATAACACCAACGAGTATTTCATTCCAATAAATCTGCTTGGAATGTCTGGTGCGAGAAGCCTTGAACCAAGTAATTGAGCCGAGATGATCCCCGGTGGCTCTGGGGGGGGAAGCTTTTATTATCTCACCATGCAAGTCCCGCAGGAACCCTGCCAGCTCTGCCTTTGTCTCGCAGTTCTCTGTCAGGAACGAAGTAATGGCAACCAGTCACGGCACGGATGAATGGATGACCCAGATGGAGATCAGCGGCCTCAACAGCTACATTGTCAGGCGTTACATAGCAACCCCCAACGGGGTGCTCCGCATCTACCCCGGCTCCCTCATGGACAAAGCATTTGATCCCACCAGGAGACAATGGTGAGGTTTTTAGGGTCCCCTCAGCGAAGCTTTGAATCATCTCCGAGGGCAAGAAGGGAAATTTTTAGAGCTGATTTCGGTTTTAGGGTTGATTTCGTAGCCTGTGGGTTTATTTTTTTTTTAATTTAGTTTAAAATGTTTTTGGTGTGGGGAAAAAAGCTCAGAGCTTGAATGGGTTCAAGCATTTATTGGTTCTAATTTCAGGCCTTTTTATTTTGTGGGGTAGTTGGTGTTTCATAGCGCAGCTATGGCAGATGGGGACATAAATATTCAGAAAATGAGCATCCCCTTCAGGGATTAGCTAATTCAGGAGTGTTTGAGCTCCTTGGGCCCTTTTTGGTTGTTCATATTTGAGCCTTTTTGTTTGTTTACTGTGGGTTTCCTCACTGCTTTCAAGGAGGGATTAATTATGCAGCAGGATCTGATTTGGGCAGAAAGCTGGGGCCATTGCAGATGGGAGCAGGCTCTGAGTGTGCTCCAAAGGCTGGGATCTGTGGGAAGGAGCCAGCCAGTGCTCCTGGCAGCTCTCCTGCCCCTTCTTTTCCCTGAAATTTGTGGTGTTATGGGAAAAAAGTGCAAGTTAAACTCTGGGAATAAAGCAGAAATGGGTTAAGCACTCATGGGGTGGTTCTCTGGGTAGGGAGAGGCAAAGTGATCATTTTTCTTACAGAAAAGCGTTTCCAAGAGTTTCATCAACTTTCCTATGACAGTTTTATCAACTGTCCTATGACTGTGGCTTATTTTATGCTGATGGAAGTTTTAAGAGGTTGTAATTTATAATCACTGTCTGATATTTCAGAATTTTCTTGCCTCAGTTCTGTCTTTTCTCCTCAGTTTGCAATGTAATCATTTTGCCAGGGTTGAGTTTGAGACTCTGCTGGCACCAAGTCCTGCATTGTTCTGGGGGAAATGTCTGAAATTACATTAAATGTGTTCTGTGCAGAAGTAAACTGAGCTTTTTTAATGCAGCTGGATGTACTGGGAGACAATTTATTGAGCCAGACTGGGTTAGTTTGGAGCCCCAGTTGTGTTCAGGTACTTGTTTGATATTAAAAACCAACAATTTGGTGCCTGTTGTTCACAGCGCCCAGAATTCAGTGTTATTTTGGGAAAGTCAAAGATTCTGTCTCGAAGTTACAGACTTTGGCACTAATTCTGAGCATTTCTTTTGGCTTCCCTCAGGTACCTGCACGCAGTGGCCAATCCAGGACTGATCACCTTTACTGGGCCCTACCTGGACGTGGGAGGGGCTGGGTATGTGGTGACCATCAGCCACACTGTCCATTCCTCCAGGTGAGGGGCTCTGGGGCAGGCAGGAGGACTCTGAATGATCAGGGCTGTGTGCTCAAAAACTGAAAACCAAAGCTGGTCTTAAAGTGCTGCTGGTGAAATGTCGTCTGACCTGGTGGAAATGGGGCATTGAAGCACTGGGAGAAATCCATTTAATAGGAATATGTGAATTTTGTGGCTTTATGGGGAGAGGAGTAATAACAACATATTTTAAAAAAGGATTGATTGGTGGGAAAGTGCTCCTGGATGAACACGAGGTGGGATGTGCAAGGAATTGGGAGGAGGAGAGGGACTGCTCTCCTGAGGCACTTTGGGAAGTGTTCCCTCTCTGCTGGAAGTTAAATCCTCCTCCATCAGGACTGCCAAGCCCCACACTTCCTGAGGTTCCCCACACCTCCACTTGTGGGGTTTTAAGGAGCAGGGAGGTGTTTGGAAGGGAACTGGAGGCCACAGAGGGGGTTAAGGACAGAGCTGTCCTTACTCCAGGAACTGGGGAGCTCCTCTCCTGGGCTGCTGACATCCAGCACTTCTGGGCCTCCAGGAGGAGAAGGATCTTGAGGCAAAGGCTGTGAATCTCCAAGAGCCCTTCCAGGATTGCTGGGAACAGGTTGGAGTGGGACCAGCAGGGCCAGGAGCTGGACTGGGTGATCCCTGTGGGTCCCTTCCAGCTCAGGATATTCCATGATTCTATGAAATGACTTTTTCCTGGAGAACCAGAGTGTTGCTGTTCCAGCTCCCTCCTGGCCAGGCCCCAGGCTGAGGCCAGGATTTGGGATGCAGGATGTTTAAAGGAGCCCAGTTTATAAAGCATGGACCACACCTTGCTGTCCCAAGCTCCCCCAAATTCCCAAACCAGCAGTTACCTGTCCTGGTTTTTCCATGGAGTCTCCTCCAAACTCCCTACCCAACAGCCCACCAGTACCAGGGAAACTTCCAGGGCTGTACTGGGAAAGAGGGATCCCAAACCAGCAGGGAATGGGATTCTCCTGCTCTGTGAGGGATTTCCCACCCCAGCACCTCTGCCTGTGTGTTCTGGCAGGAGCATTTTCAGCCCCTGCCCCTGTAGTGCTTCTCACAGAGGAATTTACTTTGGGGAAACACTTCTGTAAGGAGAGAAGTGCAATTAATCAAAATTCTGATTTTTATCTAGCAAGGGACGGTTTACTCAGCTCTAAGAACTTAAAGCTCCTGTGGGTTATTAGAACATGATTAAAGAGCAGTTAAACAAAGTTTGGCAGATGTGAGTGTGATTCCTGGGTAAATATGACCTCTGGAGCTCACAGTCACATGTGGTTATAATCCCCAAAGAGGCCTGAGCTCCAAATCCAGAGGGCTGGGGAGGAATCTGTGGAGTTAACAGGAATTCTGGCATGAGGGACTGCTGGGAGGGGTTAAATACCCACATCAGGGCAGCCAGAGCTGACACCTCTCATTCCCATTTCATGTCTGTCTTACTTCTTTTTATGGAGGCTGGGAAGAGAAGATTTGTGCCTGATGTGCTTTAATGCACTTGGCATCAGCAAAGCAGGAGGATTTAATGCTTCAAAATGAAGCTAAAATATTTACAGTGTTCTAATGGCTTTATGTCTGTTAGGACAGAGCAGAACTTCAGAGCTTGATGCCTTGTCACACACGAAATGTGTCTGTGCTGCTTCGCTGCCATCCTTCCCTTCCTCCTCCAGGAAATGTGAACAATAAATTAAATGCAGGTTTTAAAAATCCATATTTATCTGTCTACAAATGAGATTTTGACTGCATCTCCACTGCACCTCTTTGAAAAGCAAACAAACCTCAGGCCAGTGAACAGAGCTGGGTTTCCATGGAGCAGGGCTGCCCAGAGCTCTGTTTGTGCACTCCAGTTGCAGCATCTCCTTTTTTTTTTCTTTTTCTGAACATTTTTATTCCTGTCTTCAGAGATAAAATAAAGGAGAAAAGTGAATTTTGAGGAGCAGCAAGTCAGAGGTGTAAGGTCCCCATGGGTGCAAATCCCACACCCTTGAGCTCTGATCCTTCTGTGTCCTGCAGGGGTGAGAGGGGACTGGTCTGGCTGTGCCCTCTCAGTGCTACTGGGAGCAAACTGGGAGCAAACTGGGAGAACTGGGGTGTTGGGAATGGAGGAAGGACAAAATGCAGCCTCAGGCTGCTGCACAGCACCACATCACAGGATCCTTTTCATAACTCACCCTAAGAAATGTTCTTTTCTTCTAATTTTCTGCCTGCCATTCATAATCACTCCCACACTCCGGGGTTTGAGGGATTCAGCTCAAAGTCTGGCACCTTCACATTCATTCCTCCTGCTGGGGGCTGAGCAGAGGAGGGGTGCAGGTAACTCCTTCCAGCTGGGGGGAGTTGGGAAATACAGGAGCTGCCTCCTCTGTTTGTTTGTGTGGATGGGGAATGTTTAATCCTAATTTCTGTCACTCAGGATTAAATATCTGCACATGGTGGGGGTGTGTGTAGGGTGGGATGCACTCCTGGGCTGTCTCCTGTGCTGGCTGTACAAGGGGTGACTAAATTAGGAATTATTATTATTATTATTGCCCTGAATAATAATGATTTTTATTATTGATAACATTTATAATTTTGTCCTTCCCCCTCACTGCAGTGCTCAGATGTCCTCAGGACACTCCGTGGCCGTGATGGGCATCGACTTCACCCTCAGATATTTCTACAAAGTCCTCATGGACCTGCTGCCAGTTTGTAACCAAGATGGGGGGAACAAAATCAGGTAAAAATGAATAAACTATTTATTTTCTTTAACCACATGATCCAGAGGTCGTTTCCAACTTCATTTCTCCAAGGATCTGTTACTTTCAGTGTGTGTTCTCTGATTTCCAGTAGAACTTGTGCTTGTCCTTCTCACAAAGATCATGTGGTTGTTTTTGTTATTCCAGATCCAACTGCCATCAGCTAAATAAACAATCTGCAGGATTACAAAAGCAGAAGATAACAGATTTGATTTGATTTTTTTTGGTTATATTTAGACTTCTTTGAAATTCTGGGTAGAAAAAACATTCCTTACTAAATGAACACACTTCCAGTTCTCCTGTTTGTTTTAATTTCACCTATTTAGTTCCTGCAAGCGTGTAAGAATGATACAAGATCTCAGTTATTTTAACTCCAATTATTCAAAGACACTTTTGGGATGTTTTTCTCAGAAATCCACAGCACAGCCTAGGCAGAAGAAGTCTGATTTCATCTGGAGTATCCAATTTCAGTCAGACCCCTGGGTATCTTCATTGTTCCTTTTTTGAAAAATCCTCTGGGGGTGGGATAAATTCTGGTTTGGATCTGGAGTAACTTGATAACGTGGTTTGGGCATTGCTGTTGGTTCCTTGTTTGTTTTTAAACCTTCAATTTGGGAAGGGAAGTGGTTTTCTGTCATCCTCCCAGTTCTTTTCTGGTTTGGGTATTTTTCTATATATTTTATGGCATATAAAAAAAAACAAATCAGGATTTCTGGTTTGGCATTGCTCCCTCCCAGTGAAGAACTGCTGCTGATCAGCAAGGTCAGATGCTTTATTCTGTTCCTGCATTCCTCAAACGAGGAATTTTGAGGATATTTTTCAGTGTTGGACAATTCTGATGTAGAAATTGGATCCAATGTTTCCAGTCTCGATATAAACACAGGTGTTTGGGTTAGGGATTTTGGGTTTGGGGTATTTTAGTGTATCTCTCCTAAGGATTTTCTGTCAGGAAAAAGAGCAAACACCACATCCCTACGTGGAAACCCCTCAAAAAAATCCAAGTTTTCCTGCCTCCTTTGTACCCCCAAAGAGCACAGAGGCTTCCCCTGCTCTCTGCTCCCCCCGAGCTGCTGTGGGTACCTGACACATCCCATGGGAATCCCATTGAAAGCTGCTCCAGCCTCGGATCCAGCCGGATCCCCGCTGTGCCAGGGCTGTGGCTGCCACCCTGCTGAGCTTTTGGGAACATCAAGTGGGGTTTTAACCTCCCCCTGTCCCCTCTGAGTCCCTGATGTCGGTGCCACCCGGGCAGGGCTCCTCTGCCTTCCCCAGCGCTGCCGTCTGTGGCCATGGAAACGGGAGAGGGGAAAAGGGATGGACTGAACTCCCTGGATTCTGGATTGGGACACAGCTCCAACGTGGGAAGAGCTGAAAAGGGAGAGAGGAAAAGAGAGGAGAGCTTGGGAGGGCTGGGAGTGGAACTGGAGTGATTTATCCCCCACTCAAATCGAGTTCTGAAGGGGGAGGGCATTAAAGGGGAGTGTGAAATCTCTCTTTAATTAGTCACATAGTAAATTAATAAACCATTAAAGCTTTCCAAGTTCATTAGGCTCTGTTGGTTTCTGGCTCTCCCCCAATCAGACAATGCACTGATGGCTTTTCCTTTCTGGTTTTAATCAGCTCTGTTTTCAACTCCTTGATGGGCCCAGCTCTCTGGAGCAGTAGCAGATGGAAAAGCTTCGGGGAAATACCCGACACATTCTTTAAGGACATTTTGCAGGGAATTTGTTTCATGACCTTTAAAAGCCCTTTAAGACCATGTTTTGTTTCACCCCTGGAGCCCAAGGAGGTCTAACAGGAGGCTCTCTCTGTGTTTTGGGGGGCAGGTGCTTCATCATGGAGGACAGGGGGTACCTGGTGGCACATCCAACCCTCATCGACCCCAAGGGCCACGCGCCCGTGGAGCAGCAGCACATCACCCACAAGGTCTGCCTGCCTTCCCTTGCCTTGTTCCACATCTCTCGTGCCTGTTTGGGTCTGATTCCAAAGGCATCAAATCCTGCCTTTCCCCCTCAGGAGCCTCTGGTGGCAAATGACATCCTGAACCACCCCAACTTCGTCAAGAAAAACCTCTGCAACAGCTTCAGCGACCGGACCGTGCAGCGCTTCTACAAATTCAACACCAGCTTAGTGGTGAGCGTGTTTGCTGCCTGATTCTGCTTTTGAATCTGCTTTGGTTGGGTTGGGTTTCTTCTGGTGGAAACACAAATCCCTGCCAGGCTCAGCAGCCGGGGCTGGGAGCCAGCCTTCCGTGGGGATTGGCCTCTGTTCCCCTTCTCCAGACACAAACCAGGCTGCACAAACAGAGTGCCCTGCCATCCAGGGGCTGTGGATGTGAGCCCTGGCCAAGTGTGCTGCTGCCTGCAGGGTCTCAGCCAGCATCAGGACAAGAAGGGCAGCTTGCTGTTGCTGGGTGAGGATTTTCCAGCTATAGCCGGGATGTGTTGCTTTGGATCTGAGCTGACAGCTCTGGCCAGTGTCACATCCCCTGTGAGGTCTCTAATAACTTATCTTTAGGTGTCCAAAGAAATCCACGTACTGCTGAGCATTCCCAGGCTGTCATTTGTGAGACTGAAATCTCTGGGGTCCTGCACACTCTGCTCTCCGTGGATCCTGTGTGAGCTTCCTCTCGTGAGGACTCTAAACTCCTGGCTCTCATCCCTCACAGAGCCACAGATCCACCCTGCCAAAGTCCCTCCACAGTGATTCCAAAGCTGTTACACTGTGGGAGAAGACTCGAAAATATTTGCAAGTCATGTCAGAATATATTGATTTATGTCAGGTTGGCTTAAACATTTTCCCCACACTTGAAATGCCAAGTGGGAAGTGTGATGTTGGGAAGGAAATTGTGTGTAGGACGGAGCAGAAACTTGTAGAAAGGAATCAGGAAGGAGTCTGCAGGAGCTGGGCAGTGCTGTGGTGGCTTTTTTTAAGGCTCAGGAGGTTTCCAGCACGTGGTGGTGGCTCCCATCAGAGCCTCTGAGGGCTGGCACTGTGGGGACGGGGCAGCGAGCGCTGAGAAGGAGTGAAATGTCCCCTCTGCTGCCACATCTCATTTTCACAAGCTAAGCCAGTTCCTTTCTATCTTCAGCAAAGTCTTTTCACCCAGAAGTATCTGAGAAGCAAAACTCACCCACCCCTTAACCAGCCCCTGTTTTGTGAGGGTGGCACTCCCTCACAGAAACTCCTGAGGGGAGCCGTGGCACAATCCATGTCCCCACAGCTCTGTAGGATCCCTTGGGAAGGGAAGAGTCTTCAGCTCCCTAAAACAACATTTGACAGCAGTGACACCTTTGTTTGTGCCCAGGGTGACCTGACCAACCTCGTGCATGGCAGTCACTGCTCCAAGTACAGGCTGACGAGGATCCCGGGCACCAACGCCTTCGTGGGCATCGTCAACGAGACCTGCGACTCGCTGGCCTTCTGTGCCTGCAGCATGGTGGACAGGCTGTGCCTCAACTGCCACAGGTGACAGCGCTGGGGTGGCCTGGCACACTCCTGCCCTCTTCCCTGGTTTGAGGTTTGGAAGAACTCAGTGAGTTCATCAGTTAATTCAGTGCAAAATCAGGGAAAATAATTAAGAGTTGCTCTGCCTGCGCTCCCTGTAAGAGGTGTCTCTGCCAGGTTGTCAGGGAGTTTAACCCAGGGGAGTTTGGGTAAATAATGCTGAAAGACCCTGAGAGATTCAGTGGCTCAAGAGCAGTTAGCTGTGAGTGAGGTACAGAAATTCCCATGATTTTACATGGACTGGGGGCTTTTCTTTGAGGGAATCCAGGAGGTTTTGCCCACACCATCCTGAGGTGTTTGTGGCACTGCCAGGAAGGATCCTCACATCCAAATCTGAGGGACTCCCTGCTTTTGGAATTCCAGGGGTGGATCACCCTCAGTCCTGGTGCAAGACAGAGCAATCCCTGCTCCTGGGGAAGGAGCAGTCACTGGGCAGCCTTTTCCATGGGAACTGCTGCTCCAGGGCTGCATCACCGTGGGATTAAAATCCCAGTGGTGTCTGATGGGTTCTCCCTGTGTTTTCTGGCCTGCAGGATGGAGCAGAACGAGTGTGAGTGTCCCTGTGAGTGCCCACTGGAGGTGAACGAGTGCACTGGGAACCTGACCAATGCCGAGAGCAGGTGAGAGCCAGGACACTGCAGCAACCAATTCCCTCTGTCCTGCTGAGATCCAACAGGCAGGAATTTCAGTGCAGTGAAACAGATGATGTGCAAGAGGTAAAGATTATTTTAATTGACTGTGCTCTGAGTGCTCTTTTCTTGGTTGCAATGCAGGAATCCGAGCTGTGAGGTGCACCAGGAGCCGATGACTTTCACAGCCATCGACCCCAGCCTGCAGGATGCACTCCCCCAGTGCATCAACACCCAGTGCAACCAGAGGACAGAGAGTGGGTAAGGTGGCCTTCCCCTTCCCTAGCCCTCAGAATACTCTCTTGTGGAAATAATCCAATGGAAATTGCTCTGCTTTAAATGTTTAAAAAAAAAAAAAATAGGGGAAAAAAAAAAAGCATGATGCCAGAATGAGGTTCTACTCCTGGCACTGAGGGCTCATTTTTGCTCGTTATGAGCAGTCTCCAGGGACCTGAGATGGGTAAAACACACCATGCTCTGACCAGACTGCCCAAATCCTTTCTTCCATCTTCCAAAGGCTGCAGAAAAAGGCTGGAACTGCAGCCAGACTTCACCACACTGAGAAATGTCTTATTGGAGGAGTTACAAGTAGGATTCTCCTTCTGCTCAGGCTGAGTGGTGCAGGAAAATACCAAAGCAGCCAGAGCTGGAAAAGGGATGCTGGAAATGCAGCTTCCCTGTGTAACTTCCCTTGTGGTGCTTGAGCACTTCCATGGAATTCTTTCTGGCTAAACTCACGTACTTGAGGGTTTACAGATGCTTTTGGCCTCCCTCTGTCTCGTGGCTCTAACCCAGACTGAGCTTTGCAAAGCAGAGCTGTTAAACTGGGAAGTAACCGTGTCCTACGTGGGTGTTGCCATGCAGGGACTGCTTTGGAGTGCTGGACTGCGAGTGGTGCATGGTGGACAGCGACGGGAAGACCCACCTGGACAAGTCCTACTGTGCCCCTCAGAAGGAATGCTTTGGTGGCATCGTGGGAGCCAAGAGTCCCTACGTGGATGACCTGGGAGCTATAGGTAACCCAGCCTTCCTGAGCAGGTGCTGCCTGCAGCTGTTTGCGTTGCAGAACATGCAGCAGGTTCTGCACACAACATTTACATCTTAGCCCAGTGCTGAATCAGCATAAAGACGTGGTGAATATCACCTTTTGGAAAATCCTGATGTGGGGCTGAGTGTAACTCTGCATTCCTGTCTTTAAGATGCGCTCTCTCTGAGTTCCTTCTCCTATTCCAAGCGAGAACAGTCAGGCACCTAGAAATGCTTGCAGAGCTTTTCCATGTTCCATATAATTGATTTAACCCTTCCTGCACCTCTCTGAGTTTCTTCTATTCCAAGTGAGCACAGTCAGCACCCAGAAATGCTTGCAGAACTTCTCCATGATCCATATTGTTGATTTAACCCTTCCTGCACCTCTCTGAGTTTCTTCTATTCCAAGTGAGCACAGTCAGCACCCAGAAATGCTTGCAGAACTTCTCCATGATCCATATTGTTGATTTAACCCTTCCTGCACCTCTCTGAGTTTCTTCTATTCCAAGTGAGCACAGTCAGCACCCAGAAATGCTTGCAGAACTTCTCCATGATCCATATTGTTGATTTAACCCTTCCTGCCGAGCATTTACGGTGTCGTTCTCCCTCTGCTTTGTCCCCCTTGCTTTAGGAGATGAGGTGATCACCCTGAACATGATCAAGAGTGCCCCCGTGGGCCCCGTGGCTGGAGGCATCATGGGCTGCATCATGGTGCTGGTGCTGGCCGTGTACGCGTACCGGCACCAGATCCACCGCCGCAGCCACCAGCACATGTCCCCGCTGGCAGCACAGGGTGAGCTCCACTCAGGGACTCAGCAGCAGGGCGGGGATGAGGAAAACACCAGCAGCACAACAAAACCCAAAGGAAAAGCCATCCCAAAGCTGTCCCCCCGGTTTTGTTGCAGTGTTTCCCTGGTTTTGCTCGGCGTTGGAGCCGCAGGAGCCGGGCCTGGCGCAGGGACTGTGTCTTGCTGCCCTCTCCTGGGTACAGCCAGAGCTGCTGCTGCTGCCCAGGGAGCCTGCCCAGACCCTAAGGGAGATAAGCTGAGCTTTGCCAGAGCTCAGACACTAATCCCAGCTTTCTGCAGCAGATCCATCATGTGTTTATTTTGTGCAGCTGCTGGGAGTGAAACATTTTTCACCCCCTTTTGCCGTGGGTTTGGGATGTTTCTTTTTTCACTTGTGTTTCCTGGTTCTGGTCCATGTGATGTTCATGGAATGTCTGTGCATAGAGAGATGAAACCACTGAAGTCTGAGAGGTAAAATTGTGCTGGGAGAAGGGATACTGGTACAAAGACAAAGATCCAGAGGTGAGAACACCTCCCAGGCCAGGTTGGACAGAGCTTGGAGCAGACTGGGATAGTGGGAGCTGTCCCTGCCTGTGGCAGGGGTGGAAAATGATGGGCTTTTAAGGCCCTTTCCAACCCAAACCATTCTGGCAATTTTAGTGTGATCAGAGCTAATTACCTCTATATTTGATCATCCCCCAGCTCTGCTGTAAATCAGTTCCCTCAGAACTTTGAAGAGAGTCCCTTTCAGGGGAGGTGGGACGAGGCATTTCCTGCTATCCCAGCCCCATCCGTGCTGGAAGAAGAGCACCCCCAGCTCAGACCAGTAACACCAAGTGCTTCCAGTCTTGTTACTGGGGTGACAGCTGGCAGGAAGAGGGTGCAGAACTTTTCTCTCACCAGCTGTGTTTTCTGTTTGTAACTCTGAGCAGAGATGTCAGTGCGTATGTCCAACCTGGAAAACGACAGGGACGAGAGGGACGATGACAGCCACGAGGACAGAGGAATCAGTAAGTACCAAAAAAACTGGGAAAAACTGTGAGATTCAGACAGCCATTTGTTTTTAACACCCTAGATCTGATTATGTGAGGAAGCCCTGTGCTGATCAGCAGTAGAAAATGACAGAGCAATGTTTTAATTCAAACATCCAGTGCACCTTTGGTCTCATGCTGAAAAATGACATTTTTCACTTTAAAATAAAAAGATAATTCTCCATTAGGTGTGGACGAGTTTTGTCCCTTAAAACCCCTTGTCATGAGCACTTCCAGAAATAGCTCTGATCAGCTTAAAAATTGCCACTGTGACAGCACAGGGTATGGAAAACTCTTCCCCTTTTTCAGCCTTAGGAAGCAGAAGCCAAGTTTGGCAAGTATGGTCAGCAAACATGGCAGTAAATCTTTTTTGCATTGATTTGGGGTGCCTGCAGTTCTCTGCCATCCAATAAAAATGGCACTTTGCATGATCCTGGTGTGCTGTAAGTTGAACTGGTGCACCCAAACTCCAGGGTCAGACTGGATCCCTGCCTCAGGGCCCTCACTAAAACTATGCTCAAGATTTGAAGCCGTGTCAACACTCAAAGATTGAAAAATAAACATATCTGAGCTTCATGGCTCGCATCTACTGCTTCTCCACGTCCCTCTTTGTTTCCTTTAGAGAAACAAAGGTGGGATCCTCAGCCCAGGTGAAGGAGCCTGGCTGGGTCTTGACCTGTTCCCCATGTAAAGCCCAGCTCTGCTCTCTGTGCTGGGCAGTGCCCTTGCAGCAGAGCTTCTGGAGGCTGCAGGTGTGCAGACCTGCTCTGAGGTGCTGCAGATGTGCAGGTGCCTGCCCTGAGGTGCTGCAGGTGTGCAGACCTGCTCTGAGGCGCTGCAGGTGCCTGCTCTGTGTCACTCTGTGTCACTCTGTGTCTGTCGCAGTCAGCAACACGCGGTTCATCGCGGCGGTGATCGAGCGCCACGCGCACAGCCCCGAGCGCCGCCGCCGCTACTGGGGCCGCTCCGGCACCGAGAGCGACCACGGTGAGTCCTGGGCCCCGTCCCCGGGGGTTTGGGGGGCTCGTTTCCCTTCCTTGCACATCAGGCAGCCAGAACCAAAGCCAGACAAAAGGCTTTGCTCCTTGTGGCTTTGCTCCTTGTGGCTTTGCTGTTGGACAGTTCTGGCTCGGTTTGTTCTGAGGGAGACCGCGCTGGGGTCCTCAGCATCATCCTGAGGGACAGCTCTGCAGCTCTGCTCTCTGCCCCTGTGACAGGGACAGGACCAGGGAATGGCTGGAGCTGTGCCAGGGGAGGGTTGGGCTGGAGATCAGGAGAAGGTTCTTCCCCCTGGGGGAACTGGAGTGACGGGACAAGGGGAATGGCTTCACACTGAAAGGGAGTGGGATTAGAGTAGAGGTTAGGAAGGAATTGTCCCCTGGGAGGGTGGGCAGGCCCTGGCACAGGTGCCCAGAGAGGCTGTGGCTGCCCCTGGATCCCTGGCAGTGCCCAGGGTTTGGACACTGGGATAGTGGAAGGTGTCCCTGCCATGGCAGGGGTGGGATGGGATCATCTTTAATGGCCCTTCCAACCCAAACCATTCTGGGATTCTGTGATCTTGCAGCACCTTTAAGCTGGGCACCATTAGGCTCAGGGGGGTGGGATGTGTCTCCCCATGCCCTGAGACTAAATCTCCTTAAATCTGGAAAGCTGCTAGAAGGGCGTAATGCTGTTGACTCATGAGGAGGCTTAATTTATTAGGAAATGAAGAGGAGGAGGGCTAGACAAGGCAGTCTGCAAGCTGTCAGCTCTGCAAGGCTGGGGACCTTCCAGCAGACCTGGCCCAGCCAGGTTGCACTAATGGAATTGGGACAGGAAACCCAAAGGCCAAAGCCTTGGGATGTGGATGAACAGATGTCTCCTAGACAATCTTGCTCTGGGAGGAATTACCCTGGATTTGGGCTGAGATTACCTGTGCTGAGGCAGATTGGCCAGATTAATGTTCCCTTTGCCCCTTTTCTTGCAGTCCCAGCAAATCCTTCCCATCTTTCAGTCATCCTGGGTTAGCAGGGGAGCTGTCTACCTCCATCTGGAATGTGCACTGCTATTTTTAGTTTCTGTAATTCCATCTTCAAAGGGCTGCCCAGGCTTCTTCCCCAATTCCTCCGTGCCAGCTCCAAGCCATGACTCAGAGCATGGGAAATTGGAGGCAGCTCTGGGGACTCAGCTGCTATTTTTACCACCCTCCTTTTAGGTGTCTCCAGCTGAGAACCTGAGCAAGATGCTCAGGAGCACCAGTGCTCCCTCAGCCTCTAGTCCTTGTTTTTTGAGAAGGATTTATTTCCAATTAAAGCAAGATCTTTTTCCTTTTAAATTTCATTTGGTTTTGCATTTTGAAATGTGAGGGGGAGCTGTTTGCCCTGCAGCCTGGTCTGGGTGGGAGCAGCTGGTTTGGATAAATCCAGGTTATATCTTAACAGATTTTTTGGGGGTGGTGTCTTCTATGTTTTGGTTTGAAATCAGTGCCAGCAATTCTGTTGTTACAAACTGTTGAACACGTGGGTGCTGTTACTGTTTGGGGTGGCACAAAACACAGGTCCCCAAAGCTTTAAACCAAAGGTTGGGATGGCAGGGAAAGGGATCCAGTATGGACTTACAGGAGAGGATGAGTTTGTTGGGTTTTTGTTCTGTTAATTAAGAAAATTGTTTTATTCCCTCTCTAAGCAATCTATGTGTGATTCCGTGAAGGTGCCCAGCCAGCCCTGGGAATTCTGAGTGGCAGGGAAAGGGATCTGTTACAGACTTAGAGGAGAGGATGAGTTCATTGAGATTTGTTCTGTTAATTAAGAAAATTGTTTTATTCCCTCTCTAAGCAATCTGTGTGGGATTCCATGGAGGTGCCCAGCCAGCCCTGAGAATTCTGAGTGGCAGGGCCCTGGGAATTCTGAGTGTCAGGGAAAGGTTACAGACTTAGAGGAAAGGATGGGTCTGTTGGGGCTTGTTCTAGCAAGAAAACAGTTTTATTCCCTCTCTAATCTGTGCTGATTGCATGGAGGGGCCCAGCCAGCCCTGGGAGCTCTGAGCACCCAGCCTCGCTGCTCCTCACTGCTGCCGTTCGTTGCAGGCTACAGCACGATGAGCCCTCAGGAGGACAGCGAGAACCCGCCCTGCAATAACGACCCGCTGTCGGCCGGCGTGGACGTGGGCACCCACGAGGAGGACCTGGAGCTGGACACGCCGCCGCAGACGGCAGCGCTGCTGAGCCACAAATTCCACCACTACCGCCTGCACCACCCCGCCCTGCAGCACAGCCACCACCTGCAGGCCGCTGTCACCGTGCACACCGTGGATGCCGAGTGCTGAGGACACCGCGGGCACCTCCTGCAGGCTGGGACAGCCACCTCCTGCAGGCTGGGACGGCCACCTCCTGCAGGCTGTGGCACTGGGGACACCACAGCCACCACCTGCAGGCTGCTGTCACCGTGCACACCATGGATGCCGAGTGCTGAGGACACCGCGGGCACCTCCTGCGGGCTGGGACAGCCACCTCCTGCAGGCTGTGGCACTGGGGATACCACAGCCACCACCTGCAGGCTGGGACACGGGGGACACCAGAGCCACCACCTGCAGGCTGCTGGCACCATGCACACCGTGGATGCTGAGTGCTGAGGACCATCACAGCCACCACCTGCAGGTTGTGGCACTGGGGNGCAGGTTGTGGCACTGGGGACATCACAGCCACCACCTGCAGGTTGTGGCACTGGGGACATCACAGCCACCACCTGCAGGCTGTGGCACTGAGGACACCACAGCCACCACCTGCAGGCTGTGGCACTGAGGACACCACAGATGCCACTCCAGAGCCACACGGGGACTGTGCTGCTCCCCAGGTACAACCTCAGAGCCTTCCCCACCAAACTGAGGCATCAGGGCTTTGCGTTTTTACAAATGTAAGGTTGGCTCCGGCCTGGAAATGTGCTTGATGAATGGACCTGCCAAAACATGGAGAAAAATGGAGCAGGAGGCACGTTAGACCTCCAGGAACAGGGATGGGAGTTCATCCAGCAGCTGGAGTTTGTTGTACTGAGCCAAGAGCAGAGAGGGAGCTTCAAGAGCCAGAGATGATTTGGTTTCCTTAACTGGAAGAGCAGGAATCTGCAGCTGGAGAGCCCAGAAGTGCCAGGCAGAGGGGGAAGGCTGCTGGCTGCTCTGCAGGTGGAAAGCTCCCTGCGTGGGACCTGGGACAATGCATCTCAAGATTTTTAAGTAAAGGATTATTTTTCTACTATTTATTGAACTTGAAACTTTGGGGGGAGGGAGGGGAGAAAACCTGTTAGGGATTCTCAACGAGTACCACGTGCATTCTGTGCTGGGGAAGGGGCTCTTCCCAGGAAAGCAGCTGTTCCTCAGGAGCTGCCCTTCATCCAGTGCCCCACTCTGCAAAGGGAAAATGAAGAAGCCCTCTCTGCCTCGCTGTTTACATTAGGACTGCTTTCTTTTCCACACTTGTTTCCTGTAAATATTACAGCCTGATTTTTATTCCAGTATTGTCTTCCTGTTTGCAGAGGAGAAATCCTGTACTCTGTTACTAAAACTCGGAGAATTCTGCCCAGAATCTGCCCAGAAACTTCTCCATCTTTATCTCTTTGCTCATCCTTGAAGGATTCCTGTGTGGAAGTAATAAGGAATTTCTTTAGCATTAGTTACCAGATAATCCCAAATGGAGTCTGTGCCATTCTTCTGCTTCCTTGGACCACGAGTAGGGATAAACCAGTGTTTTGTAAAACTTGGGTTACTGTGGAAGAAACCTTGAAACCATAATGAGAAGCTGCTGCTGTTTGTCTGGAATTTTAACCTTGCTTGGTAATTCAAAGAAAGATTAATCAATGTCTACAACACAGGGCATCATGATTACCAATATGTTTTCAATGACAGTGTTGTATTTTAGATTCACATTTTGTGATTACAATGATATCAAGTTCTTGCACTGTGCATATGGTAAACATCCATTTATATGTAGGTTTTTTAAAAAAAAAATCACTTGTTTTAATTAATATGGTACTTAATACTGTATTATGTAAAAAATTGGTTCTTAAACAGTACAGTAAAATAACTCTATGTGTGATACCAGGATATCCCTTTATACTATGTATAAAATTAAAATCTCTAGTGAAATAAACTGTATATAAGTATAGATCTCTGGAGAAGTGGCTGCACTGAAATGATTCTGCCTCAGTTTCCTTCTCTGGCTGAACAGGACTGAAAATTCACTCCAGTTCCTCCAGTTTTATCAGCAGCCTTGAGAAATCTAAACTTTAAATATAAATGACAAATTTTAAAGCCTTTTTTTAGCTGGTTGGTCATTAATTGGGAAATTACCATTTCTGGAAGTTGTCAGCCACTGCTTAGAGTCACCAAAGCAAATAATTTAAGGGTTTTATTTTCCTGATCCTCTCCTGAAACCTCAGTGGCTCTGGATTTGCTGTTGTGCTGTGTTTGTGCAGGATTTGGTGGAGGCTTTTTGCTGAGCAGGCAGTGCAGGAATCCACTGAGCCTCTGCTTTGTGCTCCCAGAGCTCTGCAGCTGATGCCCTGCGTATCAACCAGGCTGGGATTCATTCCCAGTTTGGAATCCAAAGTCATGCTGGTGCTTGGATACCGTGGGACAAGTCGTTTTTTGATAAAATGTATCAGAAATATCATTCATAGCTACGTACATTGGAAAAAGTCATCATGTTCATTACTTGAACTACAGTGTTACTTCAGGGGAGAGGTTTTGTGGTGGTTCCTCACCCTCCCTGCCTGCAGAAGGTGCTTGCAGGGTTCTCTTGCAGCTCTGCCAGGAGCACAGGAGCTTCCAGAACCTCTTGGAAGTCCAACAATCCCTTTTGTTTAAAAGCTTTTCAAGAGCCTCCCCTCGCTGCTGCTTCGTCTCTTTTCTCCTGGGACATCCAAATTGTTCTTGATTTGAGGGGTCTGCACAGCCCTGCTTAACTTGAAGTGATGGGGAGAGCCCGAGCTCTTGCTGGTAAAAATAATTACAAGGAAAACTCTGATTTCCAGGTGTGCCCAATCCCAGCTTCCAGGGCTGGCACTGGGATTGTCCCAGCAGGAATAAAAGGGGTGCTGGGAAAGATGGCACTGCTGATAGTGGATGTGATTGGGGTCTGTCAGGAGCTGCATGAGAGCTCTTCATTTTTATTGCCCGAGTTCTGCCATGGCCTTCCCTCCACTGGGATTGTCCCAGCAGGAATAAAAGGGGTGCTGGGAAAGATGGCACTGCTGATAGTGGATGTGATTGGGGTCTGTCAGGAGCTGCATGAGAGCTCTTCATTTTTATTGCCCGAGTTCTGCCATGGCCTTCCCTCCCCAGCATTATTTTACTGTGTTGACTGAGGAGCAAGATCATAAAAGGAGCAGTTAAACCCTGGATCCTCCTTCACTAGAACTGATAAGACTTTATGGCCATTAATTTTCTACTTGTTTCATTTTCCCTACTTAGTTGTGTTAATTTCCTGTAGGTTTTCTCTCATTCTCCCAACAAAAACAAAAAAAAAAAGGGTTCTTTAAACGTGAAAATGAGCATTACTTTTAATTTGTGTTCATGAATTTTAAATTGACTCGATGCTTGGAGTATTTGAAATCTGCCAAGTGTTGTATGGATTTTCCTATATCCAAGGAACCATGGAGAAGCATTTCTATGGGCAGAATGTATCGATTGAAAATGCATTAAGATTTTTTTTTTAATTTATTTATGCTATTGCCTGGCTAAAAAGCGTGATTTGCAAAACCTGGTACAATTCACCCATGAACATTTTATAAGGCCACTTAAGCCATGAAGTATTATCTTTATCCTTGCCCTTGGCAAGGGCAGGGAGGGGAGGATGGATGGGAATTCAGGAGATGTTCACGTGCAGCAGCACTTGTGACTATAACTGGGCAAAGGGAGATCTCTCAAAGGCTTTATTCTGCCAAGTGACCCAGAAATGGGCAAGAGGACAGAAAGTGGATTTGTCAGAGGAAAAACTGTGGGAGTAAGCTGGCAGCAAATATGGAAAAGGAGAAAAAACTAGGATGCAAAAGTCCTGCTCTAAGAGGTGCAGGTAATCCAAAAGGCTGTTGGTGAGTTCCAAGATGAATTTGCAGCGTTCCCAGCTCTTGGCTGCCCGTTTCAGTTGTTTGTAAAAGAGATTCCCAGCTATGGCTGGGGTTTTCAAAGGAGCCTGCTCTGGGCTGTCAGTGATGTTTGGAATATTAATTCCTGCAGCAGTTAACCCGGGAACCATTGGAGTGTTTTGTTGTACAAACCCCACTTTGCCAGGGAGCCTAAGTGGGAAAAAGGCACATCAGTGCCATGGAATATTTCATATTCCTGCCTGGCAGCCCTTGGCCTGATGAGAGGTGATGATTTTGTGCTTTGTGCTCTGAGCTGAGCACAGAAGGACCTTGGCCCAGAAGCGCCGGCGTTCCTGGAGCCAAGGCTGCGGTGGAATTTGGACACTGCAGTCCAAGAGTGAAGTTCTCCAAGGCCTGCCTCGTTAGTGAGGTGCCAGACACAGCTGGGGTGAGTGCCAGCCCTTGCTCAGAGGCACTGCTGGTTCCTGCTCGGGAGAAGATCCCATGGGATGGCTGGTACCCCGTGGAGCAGCCACGCTGGGAGCAGAGGAGCAGGATTGTGACAGCAGAGGCAGAGCACCTCCTGGATCTGCAGGTTTCCTTCAGCTCAGAGTGGCCTCTTCTAAATCCTGTGGAAAAAATGATCCCTGGGCTGGTTTCCGTGCTGGGAGCTGCCCTGGGAAGGAGCAATCCTGGTTTGTTGGAGGATTTTGGAGCTGGCACTGGCAAATCCTCCAGGTCAGCACTGCCCTAGCAAGGGCCCTCTGCTGGGATTGCCTCTCCTGGGACAACAGCAGTGACAGCAGGGAAGGGAATCTGCTGGCCGAGGGCACGGGGCAGGAGGAATCCTTCCAGCCCACCTTCACCTGGCTCAGGAACAGCTCTGTGGAGAAAGGGAACAGCCCCAAAACTGCCAAGTCAGCACTTTTGGCTTTGCAGGGATAAATGTGCAGGAAGGTGTTGGCAAGGTCCTGACAAAACTGGTGGTCTTTCCTTAAATCCAGTTGAGCCATCAGACTGCCAAGGATTCCTAGTTGGGCCAACACTGATGGATTTTTCCAATTTTAAAACTCCTCCATTGCAGCGAGGTAATGAAATTGGGCAGACACCCCAGGAGGGGCTGGCACCAGCAACAGGAAACTGGGAATGCAGTCAGAGAGTTTAATATCCTCCTTTTCACCCCTCCAACACTCTGACACTTCCACTAAGTTGCTCCCAATATCCATTCTCTTGGCATAATTCATGCAAATCACATGCAGCATTAAAGGTTGAGTAATTAACATGATCTAATTGCTGCAAAATAATAATAACAACCTCCTTAATCATTTATTTCTATTGCAGCTAAGCCAAGAAAAATCTCCATAAGGCAAAAAAGCTCAGCCAGGGAACCTGGAAAACAGGAAGGGGATGGATTTTTTTCACTCTGAACATGGAGAAATCAGGCAGAGCATGTTGGGTGACAGTTCCTATGGAAACCTTTTATAACTGAACATTTGAAAGCCTCATAATTTTTTGGGAATGTTTCTCTTACCTCCTTTAGGCCAGTTTTCCATATTGGACAAGTTTTTTCCACGTGGAACAAGTTTTTAAGGACAAAATATTGTGGGGGTGCTGGAAATTGCAGGCTCTGCTGGCAAGGAGAAATCATGGACTGGTTTCTCTTCTCCAAACAAATTGCTGGTGCCATGCCTGCTCCCTCCCAGTCCATCCCAGCTCCTCAGTTAATCACAGCAAATTTCCTCCAGGTTTATAATTAGCCAGGTCCCAGGAGCAGAAATGGAGATGTATGGATTTACCCTATGGAATGCTTTCACCCCCAGCATTACGATTTCCCCATTTTTTGGTGGTAAATGAATTTGTGATTCCCTGTGAATTGTCACTGTCAGTTTCCAGTTCCTAGAAAATTGGTGCTTTTAGGGAATCTGAGAATGAATTATTTGAAATTCCCATTTGCAGCACATCAATGGGCTGGCCAATAAAAATACTCCTGGTAAGAATGTGGGGCTGGACCTGCTTTTGCCAGGAATCCAAGGAACATTTGGATGTTTTTTAATACTAAAATTGCCAAAATGCACTTGGTTCCAATAACTAATGACTAAATTTGAAGCTGTATGAGGAAAAAGAAAGCCTGTGTGGGAAGAAAGGTGATTTAAAGCAGGGAGGGCATTGATTCAGGAGAAAGTGTTGCAGAGGTGTGAATATCTGGGCCATTTATTGAGGAGAATTGTATTTGTTTGATCTCATTTTCCTTTGTTCTCAGTTATTATTCAAGAACTTGGCTTTGTGATGTTTATTTTAATATTTACTCGGTTTTTTGCTGCCCTTAAACACAACCACAGAGCTCTGCTAATGACAAAGGTTTGAAATTCTGCTGCAGAGAGCACAGGTCCCAGAATAGCCCATTACAGCAGAGCCCAGTCATGATTTCCTTGCAGGAGTCACTCACTTTCTAAGTTACAGCTCTGAACTCTTCCACCTTTTCACTATTTATTTGCAGACCACTGAGTTAAAGAGTGGAAGCAAGGAGAAGCCTGCTGATCCTGAAGTAATCCACCATTCCCAAACTCAGGAGCAGCAAATTCACAGCCAGCAGCTTCCACTTCACATGTCTGGCAAAGAGTTTTTGTGCCTGGCTGGAAGAACAGGAGTAAAGAAACATCCCAAGTTTGGGCATGTCATGGAATGATGCACTGAGAATGCCAAAAGTGTTGGAATTTGTAGGGGAAAAAAGAATAAAGGGGCTCCTTTTGGCACCTCTGGGGTGTTTTGGATGCAGTGTGTACTGTGAGGTGATCTGGGTGATCACCACCAAACTAATTATTGGTGTTGAAAATGAAATCTGCATCTTTGGGATCCAAAACCAGGACAGCAGGGACAGCAGGACAGCAGGGACAGCAGGGACAGCAGGGACAGCAGGGACAGCAGGACAGCAGGGAGTGGCACTGTTTGTGTTGCTGACATCCAGTACTGATGCTGATCCATTATCCTGTGGATCTGCAGCAGCTGATGGGTTCCACGTCCCCCTGCAGGAGATATTTAATTGTTTAATTTCTCTTTCATTAAGCCATCACTCACCTGAGGAGCTCCCAGACACATTCCCAGTACCTCAAATACCTGGGAATGTCAGGTGGGTCTTGTGTCCAAGAGATGTTCTCAGTCTTGGCTTTCACTTCACGTGCACAGATCTGAATTTGTTGGGACTTTAGGATGTGGAATCCCAGAAAATCCCAGAATCCTGCTTTGGGTTGGGACCTTAAATCCCATTTCATTCCAGTTCTGCCATGGGCAGGGACACCTTCCACAGCCCATGCCTGACTGCACCTGTAATTCCAAAAGAATGATTGAATTACAATTCTAATTCACACTCATTCCATAAAAATTATAAAATACATATGGCTGGTATGAGTTCAAAGCTGCAGAAGCACGGGGAAATTTATCTTTTTAGGAGAGCTACAAATGCAGCTGCTGGGGTTGGCTACATTACTCTTAATTAGCAGGGAATTTAATGAACTAACTTAAATTATCACAAGGTGGTTCAGCAGTGTGACAGCATCAGGGCAGCAGCACAACTGAAGTTACACTGGACTGTTCTATTTTTTAATAATAGATTTAATTTAATAATATTTTTTGTTTCTGCAGCAGTATTGAAACCCCAATGAAAGTGTTTTAGAAAATGGGAAACGGTTTAGATCAAAGCATAAACGTGGAGGGGTGTGGTTTGGAAGCTCCAAAAAAGGAGTCAAAGTCATAAAAATATTTCATGGAGAACTCTAATCAACAGGAGGAAATTCCTTAAGGAAATACCTGCATGCCTTGGCTCAGCATCCTCTCCCTCCTGGAACAGCTCTTTTTTTGGGAGGCTGATATCACCTGGACATGAACACTGGGGGGAAAAATGAATAATTTGAGCTAAAAAATACCAATATTTTAAATATCGATTCCTAACCAAGAAAAAAAAAATATATTTTTCTGATCTTTTATATATTCTCTGAATATATTCCTATTTTCTTGAGGTTCTTTGCACTATTTACTGCAGGAATTTTGTTTGTGCCATTAATACCAAACTATTCATTTCTGAATGCTTTCAGCAATGCACTTTAAATTTGAATTACTTAAATTCTGGGACACCTGCAGCCCATCAAAAATGACCCAAAAAAGGCATTTTTTGAGGAGGTAAGTGCTGTAGGTAGAATTAATGAGCACTGGTTACAGGTGAAGCAGTGTCCACCTTCAAACTGGAAAATTAATGGTAAAATTAATTAGTCTGCTTGAATTCCTTCATTAGCATCAGTAAATTTTGTGATATTTGAGCAGCTCCATAATTTCTGCTGTAATAGCTTGATCTGGTGATAATTTTTGAGGAGATATTATATGTTTCAGTATTCCTAGGAGAAAAGTCTTCCTTTTTCATGATCCCAGAATTATTTACATCCCATGAACCCTTCACACCTCTCATTTCCAATTATTTTATTTATTAAAAATAATGCAAATATTGAAAAAGGAACATTGCCTGTTTGAGAAAAAATTAGGGAAAAAGAAGCCCTCGAACAGAAGCTTGTCAGCTGTCAATTTTTAAATAAGAAACCAAAAATCCCTTTGATTACTGTAGTTTTAAAATTCATTTTAGGAGTAATGAAAGTCCAAGATACTTTGTGTTCTCAACTTGTTTTGGTTTGGGCTAAAGCAATTTCTAAAATAATTTATTTGGTGGAGTTTTTAATTTGTAACTGATAATTAAAGTGGCACCTTGAACCTAGTCAAGAATTATCCATCAGAATTAGATTTTCTTGGTAAGAATTGTCACAAACACCCAATTTACTCCCAAGTGTTCTTCCAATTTCCTTTTTAAGACTCTTTATGTTTCAGGTCTGGATTCTCTTTTGCCTGTTCTTTGTGGTTGGCCTTGTGTCTAAAAATGGCTACAAATATTTAAATTATTCTTCACTCATTTATAGCAATGATGACAACGTTAAGAGCTAAATTTACTGTGTTGCAAATGACATTGCAAGGAACTATGCTAGAGGAAAAATGGATTTTCCAAAAGAACAACCTGTTTTATTTTTTCAAGTGGGTGCTGACTGAGTGAAATGTTTTTATGGACAGAGACTTCATGGGAGGGGAAATTTATTTTATAGTGATTCCATGAAATATTGTCCTTCTGTTGTGGTGCTGGCTCCTTTTTATGGCAGGTCACAGCCCTGTGCCTGTCCCCCTGTCACCAGAGCAGCACCCAGGTGCTGTTTCCCCCATTTTCACGGATTTTAATTAGTTTGCCACATTCCTGATGAGGAATAAATCTGAGACAAGATCACTCTGGGCTATTGTGCCTGCTGATCTCCAGAGGAGTTCTTGGGATTCTAGGTGGGACTGGATGATCTCAGAGGTCTTTCCCAGCCTCGTTGATTCTGTGGGTTTGGGTTTATTTTTTGTTGCTGTTCTGTATTTCAGTCTCTCCAGGTGGATCTGTATCCAGGGAAGGTGGCAGTGATGGGGATTTGAGGAATGATTGCTGCTGGGTGAGGAACAAGGACAGTGTCCTGGCCTTGGCTTCCATCAGGATGGATCCTGGGGCGATTCCCCTCACAACAGAGCCCCGGCTGTTCTTCAGAGCACTCAAATCCTTCCCAAAAATCTGTCTGGAGATGCCTTACTGTGGGGATGAAGTGATGGTGCTGGTGGACAAGGAGCAGTCCCTGAGCCAGCAGAGTGTCCTGGGGGACACGAGGCCAGTGGGATCTTCAGGAGGAGCATTCCTAGCAGGGCAGGGGTGATCCTGGAGAACAGCCGGGGCTCTGTTGTGAGGGGAATCGCCCCAGGATCCATCCTGATGGAAGCCAAGGCCGGGGCACCGTCCCTGTTCCTCACCCAGCAGCAATCATTCCTCAAATC
>WEZZ01009293.1:3933-25697 GCA_013400585.1 Chloropsis cyanopogon | reverse complement strand
CCGCGCCCTCAGCGGGGGCCACGCCGGGCTGGCCGGGCACCACTCCCCGGGGAACGGCGGGGTCGCGGCCCGGGGCGTGAGGGAGCGAGGCGGGGGCTCGGTGTGGGGTGAGCGGGTAACGGGAGCGCCGCCGGAGAGGCGGCACCTGTGTGCGCACAGGTAGGGCACTGCAGCACAGCCGCTTTCCGTGCGAAATCTGGGCGGAAAAGCTTCCAGACTGGCTTTGAAAAATTATTATTATTATTGTGAGGTGAACCAGACGGAGAGAGGGAAAGCGGTTTTCCGCAGTCTGACGGTGGTTTAGGAAAATTCCGCTCAAATTGCTGCTGTTGGTGGGAGATGATCGCTGAACTCTTCAACCGAGTGCTGTGAGTCAGATGCTGAGGTGATTTAGCTGCACAGTCGCTTCACCAGCTCCAGACACGCAAGTTGGTGCACGAGTATTAAAAAAAAAAAGTAACGGCGCCTTTTGTTCTGCTCTGCTCCCCGTCTGCCTCCCCCCCTGTGTAAAGCACAGGTGGTTTTACTACCTGCGGCTGAGAGCAGCACGTGCAGCCTCTCAATTTCTGCAGAACTCCGGCAGAAAAAGGGACTATTCATTTTGGAGAGGCTCTTCGGGCGCTCGCAGTAACCCGAGCCGCAGCGCCCAGCTGGCCGCTGCACTTCTGGCTGTTTTCTTCTCTCTCTCGGTGAGTCTGGCCCTGCTCTAGCAGGTTAAAAGTTTCGAGCTGACAGCTTTGTTAGGGTGCTTTAGGCACCTCTGTTTATATCAGCCTGATCAATAGCGAGCTCGCGGCTTGGCGAGCGCTGCTAATCTCCGTCTCTTGGTGAAGTGGCGGTGTTGACAGAGAGGGCTTTGCTGGTGTGTCACCAGCTGCTCGCTGTGGATGGCCAGGACAGGAGCGCTCTGACACCCCGGTGGTGTCCCCTGCTCCCGCTGCAGGCCTTCCATTAATTCCATTAATTCCATTAATTCCATTAATGTGGGAGTTCACCTCTGGAACCTTTCAAGTTTTGGCGTTGCCGGTGTGTGCTACAGGGAAATACCAACATTAAGGTCAAGTTGGGCGGCCACAGAGTCTTCTGGAAGTTTGCTTTTTTTATTTTGATGGCTTAAAAGCAGCACTTAGATGCCTTTTCCTCCTATATGTCAGGTTCTAATGTTGCCCTGAACACCGTGTACCGATCCTAAAATGCACTTTATAAGCTGTCATTTTAATTTTTAATACTGATGAGCTGCTGGTGGTGGTAACAAAGGCAGAGGAATTGTGCTGTAGAGAGAAAGTTTCTGTCCTGGAGCAGTTTTGGAAAGAAGTGTGTTTGTGGTCAGGCATGTTAAATCTACCTGTGTGTTTGGCTGTGATATGCTTCCAAAATTACTGGGAAATTTAACATTTCTTGGTGCCAATGAACACCCGTGGTAAACACAGGTTTGTCTTCTGTTTTCTCCTTGAAGTAATTAGTGAGCCAAGTAAAATCAGTTCAACTGTTTCTGACCTGGCCAGTTTTATTCACTGTCAGGAGGGAGATGAACATCACTGAAATGCAGCCAAGTCTCCCAGAATAGGTTTTCATAAATGTAACTATTCATCTCTGAGCGTTGGGGTGTTGGCTTTGCTGCCATTTGTTGTTAAGTGAAGAGTGAGGCCAAGATTTACCAAAATAGTTTTGAAGTGGAAAACGATTGTTCTGCTGATAGAGAGAGAGAGATTGGTGGAGATACTCAGTTTTGTCAGAAAAGTAGGAAAAAACTTATTTTTTTAATATGAAGTTACATAACTAATATAATTCCTCTGCCAGTTGTAGCTACATATTAACTTTATTATTGTACTTGTAATCTTCAATTACCTTTGGAGCCCCACCTGTGTTAAACTAAATTTAAAAAATAAATTACTCTTGAGGCCAGAGAAGAAATGTCCCTGGGCCATGAGGTTTCTGAACCAGAAACAGGATTGCAGGCTCAGAAACCAAAGAGAGCTCAACCTACAAACAGATGCCTGCAGGATCAGTGTTCCTTCAGGCAGCTCTCTCACTGCTGCCACGGAGAAAGGATTTTTTTGTGGCAGATCTGTGGTAAACAATTTACATCTTCCCTGTTCTTGAGGGCAGAGTCTCCATTTGCTGTTCAGCTGGCGGGTTGGTCGATGTTGAGCTCTTCCAGGCTTGCCAGGTAGCTCCCCAAATTCACCCTCATGGGATTCCTCCAGCACAATATCAAACGTGTGGGGTGATAATGAGCCAGAGATGGCCACAGGCTGTTGCTGACCTCTCTCAATCTTCAGATCTTTGAGATCTGTAGCAGTGGCTGTGCCTTCAAGGCAGAATTCAGTGCTGGGGTGGAGCAGGACCATGAGAGGCGTCCGTTTCTCCCTGGGGTACTTGGAGCAGTGTTCCCCACTGCCCCTGCAGCCTTGCAGATCACCCTGCTCCAACTGCAGCTCTTGCCAGAGTGGGAGGTGTCCTGTGCCCTTCGAGAAGTCCCTTGGTGGCTTCATCAGGGCGATAGTGGTGTGGGATTGTCCCCTTGCTGTCAGTCCTGAAGAGCAGCAGATCCTGAGTCTGTCCTTGTTGGCATGGCAGCCTCTGATGTGGTGCTGTGGTCACGCTGATGTTTGCAGGAAGGGTCTTTGCCAAGAGACTTAAAAGTGAGCGTGGTTGTAGTGATTCCTTTCATCCTGATCTGATCAGGGATCCCTTGGGTTGCCTTGTGTGTGTGCATCTCCCTGAGCACCATCCCTGATCCCTCATCCATTCCAGCAGCAAGGAACACGCTCCCCTGGGATGTTGTAGCAGCAAAAATTGCAACCAGAAGGTCCTTGGGGCAATCCTAAAACTGTTCCCATGCTCTGGAGGAGGAGGACTGCTCTGAGCAGAGGGAGGGAAGGAAATACCACCTCCCTCTCTCCTTTTCTGCTAAAGAGGTGCCAAGAACTTCAGGATGACCAGAGTGGAAGAGAATTTGTACCTCACTGAACAGGAAGTTTCATTTTGAGTTTGTATTGGTTTTACCCTCCCAGCAAATAAGCAGCACACAGCCACGTCTTCACTGCTCTGAGGAGAATCAGGGGGAAAGTAAAGCTTGGGAGCTGAGAACAGTTTAATTCTTGAAGCAAAATAAAACATATCTAAAATTAATATAAGATGAATAATTGTAATAAGAAGGAATTAAAGCCAAGAGAAGCAAGCGATGCCCAGTGGAGTTGCTCAGCACCCCCTGGCTGATGGAGCTGCTCCCAGTTTATGTACTGGCCATGGCATTCTGTGCTTGGGGCATCCTTTGGTGGTCCTGGCTCTGCTCCCTCCCGGCATTCCATGCACCTGTGCATGGGAAACTGGAAAATCCTTGGCTCAGAGCAAGCTGTGCTTGGCAACAACTGAGACATGCCCCTGCTATCAACATTAGTCTCATCCTAAAGTCAAAACACAGCACCAAACCAAATGAACAAAATGAATTCTGTCTCATCCCAAACCAGGAAAATGGTGTCAGCTGCTGTTGCTTTTCCATTTTTTCTGTAGTTACCCCAATGGATTAGAAGGATTGGTTTTGGTTTCCCCCAGTTTGTTGTTTTTTCACTGTTATTAATGGCTGATGAAGTTCCACAGGGTCATCACTGGGACACCATCAGCAGACTCTGATCTGGGATACAAGTTCCTATCCCATGCAGTTCCTGCTGGGAAGATTAGACCTTGGGTTATTTCTCTTTTTTTGCTCATCATTACTGAGATTTGTAGCCAAATCTCCAGTGCTCTGTGCCAAGATCAGCTGCCCAGCAAGGGCTCTTGGCTTTTTGCTTCCCCTCTTTGCAGATCAGAGAAGATGCTGTGGAAGATGCACTTGCTCCCAACCATTTTTGGGCTGATTATCCCTAAATTCCCCCATGTCACAGCTCTGCAAAATAAACCCGATGGAGGGGACGCTCTACTTTAATGTAGGACATGCAGCAAAGTAGGGCTGGGTAATTATTTTAACATCCCGCGGTTCTCCTGGGGTGGGACAGAACCAGAGAACAGTGGAGCTCTGAGGTGTTGATACAAACCTGGTCCAGCCCACCTGGGACAGGGATTTATTTGCTATTTGGGACCTGATGGACCCGTTCAGTTTTTTTCTCTGCTGTCTGTTCCTGCTCAAAAGCCAAATCCCTTCTTAGCGTGGTGCTGTTTCTGGTGGGGTTGTGGCATTTTTTTTTTCCCTTTCTCCCTGGATTAGCCATAATTTTTCCTCGTTAGATGGAAAGCCTCTAATGAGGTGTGATGATTGGAGGAAGTGCTCTCTCCAATCTGTTGGATGCCAGACCTTTAAGTAGAAGGGCTTTTGTGTTTTCATTACTCCTCTGTCACACTGCCTGAGCATGAAAGGCACGTTGTGGAGGGGGAGCAGCTCTCATGCCTTAGGATGGACATTTGAAAATTTTCTTTACTACTTTTCTTCTGCTTTGAGCTCTTGCTCTCTCAAGTTACCTCCTTCTGTGTCTTTTTGCTCTTCCATTTAGCTCTCACACCATCCAGTATACCCAGGATGATGGAATTAATTTCCAGTCCCATAAAGATCCTCTTACCAACACTCCTAAAAGTCTCTGGAAGATCAGAGGAAAAAGTTTTTCATTCCACTGAGAAATTGTTGTTTTCCTGTCTTTGCATTTTCTTACATTACTTCAGTGAAGATCTTTGAGGGCTCTGATCTTACCAAAGTGAGAATCAATTCCCAAACACAAAGCAGTTTATGGCCTGGAATGACAGGCTTGAATCCATTTCAGGTTTCCTAGTTTGGGATTGTGGAGACGAAGAGGGAATGAGCTGAGCAGGAGCTCTGGGCCACACCTCAGTGCTCGCTGTTCCTGGCAGGTCAACATCTGCCACATCTCCCAGCAGATCCTCCAGCCCTGCTCCTCTGAGAGCTCCCTTCAACTCAGCACTGAAAACCTCCTGGAAATTGGGAAGGAAGAGGTGTGGGGAGCCCAGTCTGCCTGGAACGTTACTTCTTAGGGGGATCTATCCAGGAATTAATGAAATGTTGAGGCCCTCCTACCTCTCTGATCAGGAGATGGTTAAAATTGCACTTTGCATCAGTCCTTTTGGTTTTTTATTAACCCTCTTGTTGGTGCTGAGTGCTGCACTTGCTCTCCAGCAGAGCTCTGGGCTTTCCCCTTTGTAATATATTATTTAAACTATGTCAATATTCTCTTTTTTACTACTTATTATTATTTATTTCATATCTGCAGTGAGATCCATGTGTCGTGTCATGAACTCAAATATTTAGCAGTCTAAAATCTGAATCTAATGAACACCCCATTGTATCATTTTATAAATGTAAAACTTTTTTTTTTCTGAGAAATTCTCTTTTTCCTGTCGTGCCTGCACAAATGGAACAAAGCCTTTTTCAGCTGTGAGATGATTTAAAACTTCTTGGTTAGCCAAGTAACTACTTTAAACTTAATTGATTCCCATTTCAAGGATATTCATGTGAAGTTCAGGCCTTCAGCTGCTCAGTGAGAGCCAAGTTATAGAGCAGGCTTGGAGAGTGTTTATATTGGAGACTTCCCTAAAGCTCACTGCAGACATCTGGCCAGGCACCCTTAGAACTGTTAAATTTTCTGTTGCCAGAATAGCACAATTATTGCATTTCATATCAAGTCCAGTTTTAGATCCAGAGAGAGAACAGTGCTTGAGTTTGGTGTGCTGTAGGCTTTATATACATTAATATATATATATATCTTATGTATTGTTCCAGGGGAGTACTGAGAATTTCTTGGGTATTTTTTCCCTTACACTGTGAGAGTCTGGGTAGGAAAAGCTGTTTTTATTAGAAATAATCCACTGAGCTTTATTAATTTCATAAATGTGCCTGTGAATGAGTCCCTTTCTCATTTGTGTTTAAAACAATGCAGGTGCTAAACACGAAGATCCTCTCTAAGGAATTCTTTCTGTCTCAGAGGTGCAGGTCTCAAATTGATAATAAGTGCTGAAAACTCAGGTTGCTGTTTTTCTACCAAGACAGGATAGGGCAAGAACTGAAGTATTTCAAGACCACATTTGCAGTAGTAAATAATACACTTTTTTAAAGGATAAAGAGTGATTTCTCTTAAACTCCCTCTATTATATTTCATTTTGCCTTTTCTGCTAATTTTCATGTATGACTGATTATTTCCTAGTTACAATTTTAATTTGTACTGATGACAAGCTTATCTGCTTTTAAACACTTAAGGGGCTGTAGAGTGGCTGTGCTTTATTGGTTATATTTCTGTTCCAGGAGCACAAAATCCTGGAATGGTTTGGGTTGGAAGGGGCCAGATAGAACTGTGTAATATTTTTGTTGTCAAAATCTACTCTGTCCAACGTGTGACACTTGTGTGTTGGTAAATATTGCTGTTGATAGGGTGTTCAGTGTCCTGTGTTTAATAGGATGCAGTTAAATGAAGATTACTGTGGGAGTTGTCAGTCACATTTTGTAGATCAGCAGATTAATTGATTTATTAAGAGGAAAAAGCCCTTTAGGAGGAGCAGTTTTGTCACTGGGATGTTGGGGCACGGGCAAGGTGGTGGCACCGGGGCTGGCGGCCACTGCTCAGGTGTGGCCCCACTCTGAGGTTACTCCTGCTTTACTACTGCTTGGAGCTGAGGGCAGTGCTCAGGGTTTGCTCCCTCTCTCCTGGGCTGGGGTGCAGGAGCTCCCTGGAGCAGGGCCGGGAGAACACCGAGAGTAGGAACGGGCAGCGGCAATGGGAACAGGCGGCGGCAATGGGAACAGGCGGCAATGGGAACAGGCGGCAATGGGAACGGGCGGAGGCNGGTTTGGGTTGGAAGGGGCCAGATAGAACTGTGTAATATTTTTGTTGTCAAAATCTACTCTGTCCAACGTGTGACACTTGTGTGTTGGTAAATATTGCTGTTGATAGGGTGTTCAGTGTCCTGTGTTTAATAGGATGCAGTTAAATGAAGATTACTGTGGGAGTTGTCAGTCACATTTTGTAGATCAGCAGATTAATTGATTTATTAAGAGGAAAAAGCCCTTTAGGAGGAGCAGTTTTGTCACCAGAATGTTGGGATGCGGATGTTGGAGCACGGGCAAGGTGGTGGCACCGGGGCTGGCGGCCACTGCTCAGGTGTGGCCCCACTCTGAGGTTACTCCTGCTTTACTACTGCTTGGAGCTGAGGGCAGTGCTCAGGGTTTGCTCCCTCTCTCCTGGGCTGGGGTGCAGGAGCTCCCTGGAGCAGGGCTGGGAGAACACCGAGAGTAGGAACAGGCGGCGGCAATGGGAACGGGCGGCAATGGGAACGGGCGGCAATGGGAACGGGCGGCGGCAATGGGAACGGGCGGCGGCAATGGGAACAGGCGGCAGTGGGAACGGGCAGCGGCAATGGGAACGGGCAGCAGCAATGGGAACAGGGAGCAGCAGTGGGAGCAGGCAGCAGCAATGGGAACAGGCAGCAATGGGAACAGGCGGCAGCGATGGGAACAGGCAGCGGCAATGGGAACGGGCAGCGGCTGTTTGTTTCTGCTGTTCTCACGGAAACATCCCTCTGCTTACATTCCTCACAAGTGAACGGGGTCGCAGCACAGGATCTACCTGGCTTGGCTGACCCCCTTCTCCTCCAGAGCAAACATCCCCTCCTAGCCCAGCCTGGGGAGCTGCTTGGAGTGCAGGGATCGGAGCTGAGTCGTTCCCCTTGCTTTCCTGACACTTCTGCCCTGAGCTGTGGGGAACAACATCACAATGGGAGCTCTGTTCCTTCTTTTTGACCAGACCTGAGTGCTGGGAGGTGTTGGAGGTGAAGTTTAGAGAAGTGCCTGGCTTAGCAAGCAGAGAAATCTCAGTGTAGCACACAGATATTTACAGCTGTTTCACTGAAAGGAGTACACATTTTGCTAGAGTTGGCAGGGTGTGTTTTATCTTTGTACATCCTCAGGAACGGTGTTTATGTGAGAAATGCTTTCACTGAAACACTGCACAACCCCAATCCACAGGTGAAGGTCTCAGCCCTGCCAAGAGCCCACGAGAGCACAAGAACCAGAACCTTCCTGGAGGAACCCTTTGCACAAACCTGGCAGTGTTTGCAGCCACCTGTAGGAGTTGGTGTTAAAATCTTTATCGGATTTCTGTGCTTAAACCAGGCTTTATTTTAAATCTCCCTTTTATTCTCATCAGTTTTTATATGAGATCTCATCATTATCAATATATTATGTACAATTACCTTTTTACAAAGAGTTGTTCAATAGGGGCTGATTTTCCTCTCAAAGTTTCAGGCAGTTACTGGGAAATCATGTGGAATCATCTGATACACAGATGACTTTCAAAGAGTGTTCAGAGCTGTTTGAATTCCTATTTCCTGCTACCTAATCATCATAAAAAACTTTCAGTGTTGCTCTTGTAAAATAATACAGGAAATCAAAAGGGGAAATGTGTCCCTCTTTTTCTGAGTGGGACAGAAACAATATTTGGAGTCTTCAGTGGCACAGCAAAGCTGAGCTGCCAAAACTGTACACAAAGTGTCTCCTCTGTCTCTGATGTCTGAGAGAGAACCATCTAATTATTGTTTGAGAGGTGGCCACACTCAAATCCTCTCCCTGGCTTGAATTTTGGGCATATCTTGCATTTCAGAAACCCCATCCTTCTCACACCTTATTTGAGGACGTGTGGTGGCTGGAGAAATGCTGCCATATTTTATTAATGCAGTGTTTGACAGCTGTTAAATAGTGAAACCAGAGATTGGTGCTCTCTGGACTAAAAGGTGTGCACCTGATACCCCTCACAGAGAACCCAATTAACCTTTGGGCTCCATATATTGAATTTCCAAACTGGCAACTGCACTCAGCTGCTGGAAATCAGCTGCAATTAAACTTTCAGCCAAAGCTGCTTGATTATTTTGCTTGCAGAAATCATCTTGCACTCTTGTGTATGGGATTTATCCAGCTAAAATAATGTAAATATCCAGGTTATTTCTCCTGGTTTTTCCTTGGGGTGGTGAGTGTTCAACTCTGCTTTCTCACCACTGAACTGACAAAAATTTGTGGGGTTTTTAGGGGATGTGCACCTTGGGTTTTTGGGCATAGCTGTAGCAAACTCCTCTTAGACTTGCTCTGACCGACCCCTCGTCTCTTCCCATTAATTAGTAGGAGCAAATAACACTCTTGGGATTGATTCTGTGCTGAGCAGCTGTGTAGTAATTGATAGAGGATACTTTCCAGGGGGTACTCTGGCCACAATTATCTGCTGGGTGAAAGAATATCCATTATTAAGAGTGAAAATCTATTAAAGTGAACTTGAGCAGGAAACTAAAGCAACTGCTGGGTTTTGGGGCAGCATTGTGCCCTCAGTAAATCTGGTGATGTGGTGCTGCCAGCGTTCCTTGTCCATGTGGTATTTTAGCTGTGCCAGTTGTACTTCAGAGAAATGGAGAGGGTTTTGCTATTTAATGAGCTGTGATGTTATTTGTCTTTAGCAAAAGACAGTTACAGGACACCCTTTTGTGTTTATGTCACCCCAGAGAATGAAAAGTAAATTAATCAAATTCTGCAAGCCAGTTTTTTATGTGAGATAAAAACATTGCTGCAGCAATGTAACCAACTGCTTTAAAAACAAATATTTGATAGTGTTTCTATGGTGAAATTTTCTGTTTGTTGGGAAAGTTTTTGGTTTTGTTTGAGATGAGGATGAATTTATCCACTTGCTTGGTTTGGGGACTTATTTATGTGATGTTATTTTTCCCTTTCAGGAAATCCATGACTTGTTTAAAGATTATGAAATAAAGTACTGTTATGTGGACAGGAATAAAAGAACAGGTGAGAACTTAAAACTTTCATTTATTTCAATTCTGTGAGGAGCATCACGTGCTGTGTGTGAAGTCATGGATTCTCACAGCTTGTCTGGTGTCCCTCAGTGCCTTTTTTGTCACATTCTACTGAAGCCAGAGAAAGTTGGAAACTTCCTGATGTTGATCAGAAGATTTTTGGTGCCCTCTGGTCTCTCTCAGGGGGATTTCTCAGTGAGTGTCCCTTTGGGACAAAGCTGACCTCAGCTGGCTGAATTCCTTTGGAGAGCTGGCCCTGAGGCCTCTCCTGGGACAAACCACACGTGCCTGAGAGGAAAACCTGCCCAGCTCCAGATGCATTCACATTTTGCTCACATCAGGAAACACTTCAGCCCTGTGAGGGTCACCCAGCACTGCTGTAGGTTGTCCAGAGAGATCTCCATCCCTTGGGATCCTGGAAACCCATCTGGGTGACCCTGCTTGAGGAACAGGTCGGACAGGAGGCCCTCAGGAGGTCCCTGCCACCCTCATCCAGTTTGGGATTGTGTGAAATGCCTTACGGGCTGAAAAGCCCAAAAAAAAGATCTGTTAACCCCAGAGTGAGAACTTGTGGATGTTGTCATCAAAGAGGTCCCACAGGATCTGTCATGTGTGGACTCCAGTGGAATATTTAATTTAGTAAAGAATAATCTGCTAGTAGAATATTTAATTTTGTTCCCCAGATTCAAAATTTGGTTGGGTTCCATGTAGGGAAGTTGTGTGCATCACAGCCTAGTCACTTTTTGAGTTAATTGCTCAAATTTAATTAATTGCTCAAAATGACCAATGTTAAACTGATAATCCAAGATTTTAGACATTATATATGGTACATATAATAGATGTATTTATCTGTTGTCTCTTTGGGGTGGCTGTGCAGCTCTCCCCTGTGGTTTCAGGGGAGGCCTGGCTGATGTCCCCATGTCCCCACTCCTGCTCTCTTGCAGCGTTTGTCACCCTGTTGAACGGGGAGCAGGCCCAGAGCGCCATCCGGAGGTTCCACCAGCATTCCCTGCGCGGGAAGGAGATCTCCGTGCAGCTGCAGCCCACGGATGCCCTGCTGTGCATCACCAACCTGCCCCTTTCCCTCAGGATGGAGGAGTTCGAGGAGCTGGTGCGTGCCTACGGCAACGTGGAGAGGTGTTTCCTGGTCTACAGCGAGCGCACCGGCCACTCCAAGGGCTACGGCTTCGTGGAGTACATGAAGAAGGACTCTGCTGCCAAGGCCAGGCTGGAGCTCCTGGGCAAGCAGCTGGAGGAGAGCACGCTGTTTGCACAGTGGATGGATGTGAACCAGCTGACCACAAACCTCATTCACTCCAAGTGCCTTTGTGTGGATAAACTGCAGAGAGACTGCGCCGACTCCAAAGAGCTGCTCCAGGCTTTCTCCCTGAAGTACAAACCTGTCTTCTGCCAGGTAGGTTGGGTTTGTGCCGCAGGGAAAAGCAAGGTGGGATTGCAGTATTGCCTCCCTTCGCTCTTGCTGCCTTCCATTTTGATTTTTCCTGGAGTCACCCACTGAGAGTGGTGCTGCTGAGCTGCTCTGGGGGTGCAGTGTGATCCCTGCTGGCTGGGAATGCTGCAGGACACAGCTCCGGGGAAATGCCAGCAGAATGGTTGGAATACATCCCCTTGTGTCATTTACTGAGAATAATTTGGGTTTTGAGAGCTTTTAAAGTAAACCCTGCTGAAGGTTTTATATGACAGAGTGTATGGATACCACAAGTGCCACAGTTCAGAGGATGCAAAACACATCATGTAATGAATATATTAATATTTAACATGTTCTTCCCTAACTGGGGAAGATGCAGTTAGGGAAGTTGGGTTCTTGGGTGTGCAAAGTGGATGATGCAAAATACATAATATAATAAAGATATGAGTAGTAGTAATAGTATTAATATTATTAATATTAATACATCATATAATTAATATATTAACATTTAAGATGTTCTTCCCTAACTGAGGAAGATGCAGTCAGGGAAGCTGGGTTCTTGGGTATTGCCAGGGGTAGAAGTGACACATCTTTTGGAAAGCTGGGAAGCACAGAGGAGGTGGATCCTTGTGAGCTGAGCCCACAAATCAACGTGGCACAGATAGATCATCATGAACAGGCAGCAGGAGGAAATCTTCCCTTGTAGCCACACAGATTTCAGTTCCAGGGTTGGTTTTTGTTGTTTTTTTTCCCCTTGAGTCTCTTGGAAGCTGCTCAGGGATGAGCACCCGGAGATCCCCAGCGTGTGGGGCAGAAGGTCCATCAGCACCTGCAGGCCCTCCCACCCCCCTCAGGGCTCTTCTCCAGCCCCAGCAATTTGTAGTTGGCCAGAGTAAACCCTTAGGCTTGATCCAAACCCACCAGGGGATGGATAGGCTGGAATTAACTCTTCCCACAAAATGCCCACTCCTGGCTGTTCTGATCTCGAGTCTGGCTTCAGCCTCACCTCACTGATGCCCAAATTAAGGAGCTTTTGCTCCCCATTATTTTCTTCCTGTAAGAAGGTATTAAATGCTGTACTCGAGTCTCCTGCTCAATCTTTGTTTAATTAGCTCAACAGATTGATCCTTTTAAGTCTTTTCCTTCTCAGCTTTTTTTCCAGCTGTCAAATAATCCGGGGGTTGTTATCAGCTCCCCTCAACAATTTTTAAAAATTTTGAGCCTCAAAGAATAACAGACTGCTTGGGAAAAAATGGGGTTCACTGACAGAGCTCTGCTGTGCAGTTAGAAGCACTCAAAAATTGACTTTTTACCTTTTTAAATCATAATAAATCTTGGATTTATTGGATGAGGATGAGGGGAGTGTCTGCAGTAGATCAGTAAATATTCCTGTTGCTATAAAATACAGGAGGGTGGAGGTAGGAAAACAAATAATTCAGATTTGATTGGTGAAAAAGGGAAGAAAGTGGATGCTGAATAATTATGGGGTTATGAGTGAGTGACCTGAAAATTGAAGAGGAGGAAGACCCAAGAAAAGGTGGAAAAAGTAGAGAGGGGGAGATGTGATGGGGTGGGTAGAGACAGAAAAACTGGGAGAGGACAGGGGAGCAGAAACCTCAGTGTGGGGGGAATTTCTACAGAGAATGACTGAGAAAAGTATTTTTTTTTTCTGGAAAACTTTCAGTGTAGCTCTTGTGGAGCTCATGCAGTATTTCATCAAGTAGATACAACCCTTTGCCCAAAATTCTTACCTGAACTCATGAAATAAACTCTGGGTTATTTCATCTTATTCCAAAGTCACCTTTTTTTACAAAATCATTTTGATTTCTCCTCTGTTGACAACAGAAATGTTCTGTCAGGAGGAGCTGAAGCTAAATACTTGCACAAGGATATTAGGAAAAATGTGGTTTGTCCTTTGTTTCAACAAATGGACCAGAAAACCTCATTCTTTTCTTCTGTCAACTTTAAATTGTCACTAAAAGGTCTCCACCCTTATCTGGATAGGAATAAAGAGCTTTTTTTCAGTACCTGTTTACTTGGGAAGTTGAAAAATTCCTGAATATTCTGAAAATTCCTGAAATTCCTGAAAATTCCTTTGTAGGAATATTGGTGGCTGCACCTGGGACATGTTAAGGGAGTTTTAACTGTGTTTCATTTTAGCTGAAACTAAAATACAGATGTTTCATAGCTTCAAACCTTTCTTTTCACAAGTACCTCAGGTCTTTGCCAGTGCACCTCAACTGGTATCAAAATAAAATTTAAATACAAAATGTATTTATATATGAAATATCTGTTCTCCAGAGCTCTGCCCAGAGGCACAGTGCCATTAAAGGTCTGACCAGCCTCTTTTTCTTCCAGATCTTTGACATTTATATTTCAATTGTCAGGAGAAGTTTGTGGGGCTGAGGTTGTTTTTATCCACTGCAATCTGGAGGAGCTTTTGTCTCTTCCACACCAGAGCTGGTATCAGTTTATCATTCCCGTTCATTTGAGGAGTGGAGATTTTTGCCTAAGCTCCATGCCTCCCTTCCCAGCCTGTTTTTTTGTTTGATTTAAAGCTGCTCATTCTCTCTCAAAGTCTGCACACAAAGGGCAGAGCGGTGTTTGCCACGTAAGCCCTTTTCCAGTCTGCTTGATTGATCAGTCTGGCATCTTCTCTTGGCACTGCCCACATCCCCAGCCTTGCCCTGCTCCCAAAAAACCAGATCCTGGTGGAATTTGCATTGTTGCATGTTCCAGCAGCTGTCATGGCCCCTGATGAACGACACTTTGATTATTGCAGGCTGAAAAAATTGAAGAAGGATGAGTTTGTAATTATCCTGCAGAATAAAACTGGTTGTGGCATCCAGCTGTATTTACAGTTCATTTCTCATTCCTCCTTTGTTGTTTAAATGTGTTAAATGCATTTCATGGCTGAGCTCTCTGTGAGGTGAGATGGAAGTGGAGGTGGGAATGGAAGAAAAAGGGGAGGAATGAGCAGATAACCATGGAGAGAAGATCTGAGTCTGTAAGCACGGATGCCAAGTACGTGAAGGTCTGATATCCAACGTATTTATGGAAAGAACCTCGTGGTTTGGGGGAAATACTAACCTGGGGTTGGGTCGGCTCTGCAAGGTCCTGCAAGGGCCAGGTGACAATATTGCAGGGATGGAATTCCCAGTTTACCCTGGAGCACTGGGAATTGCTGCTGTTGGAATTCCCAGTTTCTCATGGAGCTCTGGGAATTGTTGCTGTTGGAATTCCCAGTTTCCCATGGAGCTCTGGAATTGCTGCTGCAATTCCCAGTTTCTCATGGAGCTCTGGCAGTGTTGTTGCTGCTGGAATTCCCAGTTTTCCATGGAGCACTGGTATTGTTGCTGGAATTCCCAGTTTCCCATGGAATGCTGGCAGTGTTGCTGCTGGAATTCCCAGTTTTCCATGGAGCACTGGTATTGTTGCTGGAATTCCCAGTTTCCCATGGAATGCTGGCAGTGTTGCTGCTGGAATTCCCAGTTTTCCATGGAGCACTGGTATTGTTGCTGGAATTCCCAGTTTCCCATGGAATGCTGGCAGTGTTGCTGCTGGAATTCCCAGTTTTCCATGGAATGCTGGAATTGTCGCTGTTGCAGTTTGCCCAGGACGAGGACGGCGGCTGCGGGGACTTTGCGGTGCTGGAGTACGAGAGCGCGGAGCAGGCGGAGAGCGTGCGAGGGGCCCTGGACGGGGCCACCATCGGCGGCAGGAGGCTCCAGGTGTCCTTCTGTGCCCCTGGAGCGCCGGGCAGGAGCACCCTGGCAGCTCTGATCGCAGCACAGAGGATGGTGAGATCCATGGGAAGCGCTCTGGGATGAGCTCGTGGCGCCCCAGCCGGGGCTTTGTGCAGAGAGGGAGAAGAGCTGGGCTTGGGAAGGGTTTTGGGTTTAGCAGAGCTGGGTTAGAGCAGCCTGGGACAGTGGGAGGTGTCCCTGCCATGGGATGGGGTTTAAGGTCCTTCCCAACCCAAACCAGTCTGGAATTCTGTGATCCTGTGGGGTCCCTGCCCATGGTAAAGGGTGGAGACAGGTAGGGTTTAACCAACCCAAACCATTCTGGGATTCTGTATGATCAGCCCAGTTCAGGCCCCTTCCTAAGCAAAGATGGCCAGGAAGAAGATAAATTATATCCATAAAATACCACAAAGATACACCCACACAGATCTGGGATTTTAGTAAATGTAATCTCCTGTAAAAGAAATCATTCCAGCTCAAAACAAAGTGACTGGGAATGAGTCATTGGACGAGCTAAAACTCGGTTTAAAACAGAGAGGCAAGAATTTGTCAGCTTTAAGATAAATTTCAAGGCAGGAGAAATAGGTTCATTTCATGCTCGAGGTAGAAGAAAGCTTTTTCCACCCACATGTCTTTTCAAATTATTTCCTAGGAAATGGGATGTGTTACATGGAGAGGCAGAAGAGTTCCCTCTCTTCAGCCAGCTCTGTAAAAGAGATGAGTCTGTTACAAAATCTGGTGCTCATGGCAACATTTCTGATTCTGTACTGATCACTCTGGGTTTAAGGGGAAAAAAAAGAAATGTGCTTGAAATTTGGAATCGTTTGTTAGGTGTTTCATTTGAGGGGAAAAAAGCAGGAAACAGGGAAGGAAATGGGTTTTTTCTGTGTCAGATGAAATGTGTACATTGCCACTGGAGTTTGAGGGATTTAATTGTATTCATTGCTTTTTCCTGCTTCTAACACTTTTTATCTCTTCCTTGGAGATGAGGAACAATAGGAAAGGTTTGCTTCCAGAGCCAAATCCAGTGCAGATCATGAAAAGTTTTAATAATCCAGCAATGCTGCAGATGCTGCTGCAGCCCCAGCTGCGTGGCCAAGCTGTTAAACCTGGTAAGCTGGTCTAAAATAATGCAAAATTAAACCCTGTTCTTAGTGCTGCAAGGCTTTTGCAAAGTAATTAAGTAGAAATTATATTTAAAATCTGTGCAGACACTGTTTCAGTGTGTTTGTACAGATAATTTCACCTTTTATGAAAGCAAAAGGTGCTTTGCTACACTCTTGTGTTTGGGTAAAATTCAGTGTTCCTACAAATACCCTTGAATTAACTCTGTGGGCTCTGAATATTCTTATTAGAAATGGGTTTAGAAAGAAATGTCTTTTGCAAGCCTTTGCTAAACTTAAATCTGAATTTTGCAGCCTTTCTCCTGTTGCCAATGTAAACCTTTATTCTCTTGGCTGCTGCCACAGCTGTGCAGAGTATTTATTACAGCATCAGCCAGAAGCATTTCTGTGTTCTAATTAGGATGTGAATAAACATAAACCCTAATTAATCACATTTCAAGTGGTGAAAGTGCTCAGAACAGGAACCAGGTGATAAGGAGATTTTTACTTGCCTAATTTGTCAAATACATGATTTCAATTTTTTTTGTGTGTGTTTCTTAAACAGTTCTTGGAGCATCTGCAGGTTTACCTCACCTCATAAATTCAGCAGTTGGGCCACCTTTTTTGCAGCTGAATAAAGTTCATCAGGTATGTGACAAAAAAACTGTCATCAAAAGAGGTTTTTGGGGAGATCTTAACATGAGAGATCCTAAAGTTTTAAGGAATTACAGCTAAAATCAATGTTCTTTTTAGAGCTCTAAGGAAAGTTATGAGATGGGGAGCAAGCAGTGCTAACTGTCCAAAATGGAGTTATTTCATCTAAATTTCTGACTTAAAACCTGCCAGTTTAGACAAAATTTATCATTACTGACAGAAAAAAAACTCTCTTTAAATGAGTTCTCAAGGAGCCTGGCACATCCACACTCCTGGAGAGACTTTCTGGGTTTATCTGATTTTCAAACCAACAAGTTCAGCACCCTTTGCTTCATTTTCAAGCTTGCAGGGACCCAAATGTGCTGCATGTGCTGTAAAAAAATAAAGATTTGCAGATGTTACTTCTTGCTCATAAACCCCCCAAGGTTCTCCTGGAATTCCAGATGGGCACCAGAATTCCTGAGAGATACTGGGAAGGAAATTTGGGATCAGTTTGTGCCAGAAATTGAGAATGAGAAAATGCACCCACAACCAGAATTTCTGCCTGGAACTGAGCTGCTCTCAGGGATTTCTCCAGCTCTGCCAGCAAAAATTGAAATTTAGTAAATTCAATTGAAATTTAGTAAAAATTGAATTTAATATTCATGGTAGGGATTTCCACAAATACCTACAAGGGACTGGAGTCCATCACTTGGCCTTATTAGTTCTGATATTTCAGATATTTCCATTTAAAAAATAAAATCCCCTTCAACATCAATTATTTCTGCAGTTCTTTTGGCAAACACAGGCTTAGGGATCTTTAAAAAGACCCAGCTAAAATGCAGGAATATTCCTTATGTTGAGTATATTGAGCTTTTCTATTTTTTCTCTAAAAACTGGTAGGTGAATATATTAATTTTAAATAAATTCTGCTTCATTTTGCCCCATCCAGTGAGTTGCTTTTGCCCATATAAAAAAATCCATCATTCTTTGGTTTGTTTTTGTTTTTTTTTCAATTAAAATGACGTTTCCAATTGGTCTGTTTAAGTTCCTGCTGCTCTCTCCTCAGCCTGTGCTTCCTTGGAAGGCAGTGTGAGTGTTTGGTGCTCACAGCTGGAGCCAGGGATGTTTTCCACAATTAACAGTGGGATTGATGATGATCCAAAGGTTTTTCCAGTGGTTTTGGGCTTTTTGGCAGCCAAACAACTCCATATTTTCTCTGTCCAGAGACTTAAAATTCTCATTCTCTTCCTGGACGCTTCCTGTCATTTAATGAGCTCCAAACCTGATTTTTAGAAGGATTTGATGATCCCAATTTCTTCTGTAAGGCACATTTTTCTCTTCTTGGGTGATTTTTTTGGGGGATTCTCTAAAGCCAGAGAAGCAGATCACTGTTTTATTTTTGTTGTCTTGAAATTCAATGTTGTCACTGAAACACCTCCCCAGTCATGTCTTGGGTTTCTATTTTATATTCAGGGCTTTGTAAAGTAACAGAATGAAAATAGATATTTAAAAATAATCATTTAAAAAGGGTTCAACAGAGAGGATTTGAAGGTTATTCACCCAGTAATTTTCAACTCGAGGTAGCCTGATTTTCAATTTGTTTCCCTTAATTTCTCCTAGTTATAAATGACCCTGTGCCAAAATAATGCATTTTCAGCTTTCTCAGGGATGTTTTCCTCAGTCATCCAGCAATTTATTAAATCTTGATGAATCCAGAGCCTTTCCTCTGAGGATTCTGACCAAACTGATTTTTCCACTCTTTTATTTCTGAAAGTTTTGCAATTGAACCACTTTGCTTTGTTGCTGGGGCCAAGTTTAGGAGGAGCAGCCCCTGGCACTGGTGACAATAACCAGCCCTGCATAATTTCTCCTGGAAACCACTGAGACAATTCAAATAGATGCAGAACTAATCTAGATATGGCCCATCTTTGTTTGGAAAAGCACATTGCTGAGTCCAGAAGGTCATATTTTAGTCTGGAAAATCATATTTTAGTCTGGAAGATCATATTTTATCCAGAAAGGGTTTTTCCCTAGGGAATTTAACCCTGCCACCCAGAGACACAGCCTAGGCTTGGAAATATCTGGGAGGTGTTTTGCAGTCTTCATTCCCTGGGTTTAGTGATAAAAACAATAAAGAAGTGTACTTGGCACAATCACAGTGTGCTGTCTATTTATTTTGTACAACCTATAGAACAACCTGTATTTTACTGGCAGATGAGGCTGCCAGACACTTCCAGGCCTGTAGCATAAATCATGATGTCTTTTAAAACGTATTTTAAGCCTCAGTGCTGGCCAGAGCTCATAATGTTGAATTTACCAGTGGCAGAGTCTGAAGAGGGTGCCCCAAAGTTATGAATTCAGTGGCTCAGTTCTGGTGGCAAACTGATCCAGAACATCTTGAATGAACAATGTGAATATTTTATAGACTTGCCAATCTGCAGGCACTGTGGTTTGTCAGGTTTTGATGCCTCTGGAGTAGGATTTCATGTAGATTGTTGTGGGGGGAAACATACCTGGCTACTTCTCTGAAGCAAAATCACTTCTGTGGAGGAAATTATTTTCCTTTCCTGTCTTAACCCAAAATCTTTAATTTCTTCATTTCTTCTTTCATTTTCTTCTGTGTGAAAATGTTTCTCCCTGGCTGCCAGCTAACCCTTGTTTTAATCCTTTCTCAGAGCTCAATTCTGGGGAGCACCTCCAGCCTGCTGCTGCAGAGCCCTGCTCACCTGCCCCTGCCCCAGCAGCAGCTCCTGAAGATGGAAAACATGCAGGCAAACAGTGTAAGGCCATCCCTGCACCTCTGCCTCTCTCTGAGCACTCCTAGAATTCCTAAAATAAAGAATTTTTATCAGCAGCTGCCCATCATTTGAAGTTCCCTTCCAACCCAACCCACTCATGATTGTGTGATCTTTGAACAGTTCAGTGGAGCTGAAGAGGTTGAGAATGTGCAAGTTGTAAAAAGCAGCTCTGAGCAGATGATTTGAATCATTTACCCAGTTTTCTCTTCTTCCTTTTAGAAACCAGGTTTGCTGGGAGAACCTCCAGCAATGCTCCTGCAGACAGTGCTGGGCATAGGGGTGATGCCAGCAGTGAACTCAGGCCTGGCAGCACGAGGAGAAGCCCTCAAGTGTAAATGACATTTTATTTCACCCCAAATCAGGAGAAATGCCCAGCTTCACATCATGCACCTGACTTTCTCCCTGTGTAAAAAAGCAGCTTGTTAAATACTCTGCCTTTTTTGGTCCACTTGGAATATGCTTTTATTTAGAGGTGACATTTTGTGGGGTTTTTCAAAGCAGGCAGATGTGAGTTGCTGAAGAGACACCACACATTTGCTCTTTGCCTTCATTTTATTAAGAAACGAGTTTTAACAGCCAGTCTGTGACAGATGTCAGTTTGGAATGCAAATTTCTGTGCCACTGATGCCCTCAATATTTCTGAGGAAGGATCAGCTGGATACTGGGGGTGTTCACCTGGAGAAGGATCCGGGGAGAACTCAGAGCCCTGCCAGGGCCTGAAGGGATCCAGGAGAGCTGGAGAGGGGCTGGGGACAAGGCAGGGAGGGACAGGACACAGGGAATGGCTGTGAGCTGAAAGAAGGTGGATTTAGGTGGATATTGGGAAGGAATTCCTGGCTGGGAGGGTGGGCAGGCCCTGAAATAGAATTCCCAGAGAATGCCCTGGATCCCTGGCAGTGCCCAAGGCCAGGCTGGAGCTCCTGGGACAGTGGCAGGTGTCCCTGCCATGGCAGGGGTGGCACTGGATGATCCTTCAGGTCCCTCCCAACCCAAACCATTCCAGGATTTTCTGGTCTTGTTTCCTCCCCTGTGTTCTGCAATCCTGGCCATGCTCTGAGTCATGAGTGACTAGGGGCAGGGAAAAGGTATCCAGGGAGGGCAGAAAGCTCCTGTAAATACCCAGATTTTCATTTTGGAGAGCACTTCCAGCTCTTTAGTTAAAAGAATTCTTCTCAGTGCCAGTTGAGGTGGGGTTCCCCCCGTGCTCCCATCCAGCATCCTCCAGGATGTTGTTCTCAGGGTTTTTTTTTTGAAAATGACAGGAAGCACCAAGTAAGTTATCACAGGGAATGTTTAGAAAAGTCAGAGTTTTATCAAACCAGCTTGAAATTGAGCTGGATGGGAAAAGAACACAAACCAGTGAAGCAGATCTGGAATTATTCTCCTCCTCCCTCTTTACCCCACAACCAAACCCTCTCCAATAAATCCCATCTAGCAGCGAAGTTTCTCCATTTATGGCCGGCTGCAGCATCTAACCCAGCATCTCCCCCGTTGCAGCGGCAGGGATGGGCATGCTGCCATTCTTCCCGAGCCAGCCCATGGTCGGACAGGCTCTCCCCGCTCCCACCGCCGCAGACAAGGGCGAGTCCTCTCCGGGAGCGCCGCCCTTCCCTCCGGCGCTGCCCGGCCTCCCCGCCGGGGCCCTGCGGGCTGCGCCCTCCAAAGCTCCCGGGCAGCCCAAGGGCTGCGACTCTGGCCTGCCGGTAAGAGCACGCAGCACCAACACTCTGTCGCTTCTTTCTTGCTGCTTTTCTCAGATTTTCGCTTCTTTTTTCCTATTTTTTTTTTCTTCTTTTTCCCCCTCTTTTTTCCCCTCTTTTTTCCCCTCTTTTTTCCCCTCTTTTTTCCCCTCTTTTTTCTCTTTTTTCCCTATTTTTTTCTCTTTTTCCCCCCTTTTTCCCCCCCTTTTTTTCTTTTTTCTTCTTTCTTCTCCTTTCTTCTCGTCTTCTCCTTTCTTCTCGTCTTCTCCTTTCTTCTCGTCTTCTCCTTTCTTCTCGTCTTCTCCTTTCTTCTCGTCTTCTCCTTTCTTCTCGTCTTCTCCTTTCTTCTCGTCTTCTCCTTTCTTCTCGTCTTCTCCTTTCTTCTCGTCTTCTCCTTTCTTCTCGTCTTCTCCTTTCTTCTCGTCTTCTCCTTTCTTCTCGTCTTCTCCTTTCTTCTCGTCTTCTCCTTTCTTCTCGTCTTCTCCTTTCTTCTCGTCTTCTCCTTTCTTCTCGTCTTCTCCTTTCTTCTCCTTTCTTCTCGTCTTCTCCTTTCTTCTCCTTTCTCC
>WEZZ01009290.1:4043-26029 GCA_013400585.1 Chloropsis cyanopogon | reverse complement strand
TTTATTTAATTGTACAAGTGCTTTGCACTAACAACAGGAAAGATGCTTTTAATTCTAAATTGACAGCAAAAGTGATCTGCAAATTATAACCTTTCATTCCAGCCTGCAGTTGTCTAACACAACTTTCTTTCATTCTGCTTCTAATCAATTCTCTCACTTGTAACCATTAGTAATTTTCCCTGTATTTCATTCCCTTTGCTTACATTCCTATCCTCTCAATTTCAAGAAGAAATTCCTGGCTCTTGTCATGTTCTGACTGTTTTCTGTTCATGCAACAACTGTAATAATTTCGAAGATGTATTTCCACTAAACAATTTCCCTGAGATTATATTTAACAAAAATACAGGCCTTATATTCATTCCTCCCATTTTGAAACATTTTAATCTTTTATACCTGAAAAGAAATACACAATGTTTTGCCCTTTTAAAAGGTGATGGATCCAGCACTGTAGCTTTTATTACTCTCTATTGTTTTAATAACAAAATTATGTTCTTTTATTTGAAACAATATTAACTGCTCAGTATGCCTCTCAACTGATTTTCTGCAAAAGCAGCTCTCCTCATGGCTATTTTACTTCAATAAAATTAAAACTGACCCTGGACTCTGCATATCTCCTTCTCATTCAAAACCACTAAAATATTTCTCCCTTTAGGAGACATTTATTAATGGAGAAACAATGCTGTTCCAAAGGGACCTTTCGAAGTGATCTCAAACCTTTTCAGCTGAACACTAGCTCTCTGATGCTGGTTTTAATTCTAGGAAGTTGTGAATTACAGTTCTCTGTAACTATTTGTACACTAGAATCCAATTGTTTTATTGAAAGATGACCCCAAATCTCCCTAAGAGATGGCCTGATGTAAAACCAGCTTGCTGGGGAGCAGTCACTCCAACTTTTCTATTTTGAATTTAATTTCTATTTTGAAATTTTGAATTCATCCTTTTCCTGAGACTTGTTACTATAACTCACCTCAACAGATTAGCAACAGTTGGCATAGAGGTCCATAAATAATGCACATGTTATTTAAAGAGTCTTCCTTTTCATTTAGCCAGTATTGAGACATAAAATACTTGTTATATTCATACAAGCAGTATCAGTAAAGAATGCTGGGACACAGCCAGTCAAGTCATGTAAAGATTCACAAACTGGCACATAAACATTTCTGAAACAAAAAGCCGGACTGGATAATCTCTTCTTCAAATCAATTGCCCTGAATGGCAGAAATAATTTTCAACACTTTCAAGTACTCAAAGCATATCAAACTCAGAAACTACTTAATGCCTAGCAGGGCCATGACAATATACACTGGTCACCCCGAGCACAGCAGGGAAGTGCTGGCCTGGGTCCAAAAAAGCACTTAGACCAACTAAAGTAAAACTTGAGTGGAGCATTGGTACTAAGTTCCAGAGTGCAATTCACAACTCCCTCTTCACCTCCTGTCCAAATGGCTGCGGCTACTTCAGCCTCCACTTTTCAACTCCCCAAATTTTAGAAAGGGTGCTGGGTATGCCCAACACCTCAGAGCTTGGTGACACACAAAAGCCCTTTGGGATTTGCAGGCAAGACCTGCAGACACCGTGGCTCTCTGTGGAGCCAGGCAGGCTAAGAGGATGCCATCAGCAAAGCCACAAAAACAAAGCACAGCCCAGCATCCAAGGGAATGGCAAAATATTGCCATCCTTCATTCCTACAAGAACCAATTACAGCTGGAGAAATGGAAGACAATGTTTTGGTACCATCCTCACCTAGAAGGAATGGATAACTACACCTGAAATACACAGGAGCTAAAGAAACTGGCTGGGGTCTCTGTTCCCTAAAACAGTATTTTTATATGTTATCGAACAATTGTTTACAGCAAACCCCATTATCTCCTTGTTGAAGAAATACCCTTGGCACTTGTCTGCTCCTGTTCTTCTCTTTCTGGCCCCATAAATCTTGAACACTTCAATACATATTGGCACAGCTCCACTCCAACAAGATCTACATCCTGGTTAAGGCCTTTCCCATAGAGGCAAGTGAATGTGTGATGTGCTCAGGCTGAAGAGGCTGAACCTGAGTCCTTCTCTTCCAAAGTAGATATTCCAGCCAGCAGACCAGTAGAGAAAGCACAGTTACCTTCTTTTATGACCACATTTCAAATAAAGTTTGGAGTCAGTTATGGCTATAAAGAGGAATGGTTTCAGTAGAAGTATTCAGTTGCAAATCCCAGTCCCAGGAAAAAAACTTGTCAGGCTTCAGCACTTCTGAAAGGTTCAATGCCTGTTCAGTCCCTCAGGTATGATGGCTGGCTTGGATTCTCTTCTTACAGACCTAATTCTCCCTGTTCACTGTATAAAGAACTTAGGCCTCCAAGGAATAGCTGAGAACTACATTTTGAAAGCCAAGTATCTGTTCTACACATGACAGTGCTGTGAAGCACTAAGCCTGCTATATCTGGTTGCTGATGGGAGCCTTAGCAACTTCCTCAGCTAGCAAGCTGCTAAATTTTCTGTTTAAGGGCTGTATATATTATTTACTACCCATTTGGCAGGGGTTTAGTTTGTTTTTAGCTGTTTTCAGATGGCTTTGAAATAGGCCAAGACAAGAATCAACTTTCTCTTCAATCCAGCAAGAAAACCCAAGCAAGACAGGAGTGGGAAAGCAGCGCAGAGAGCATAATTAATGTGACACTTGCTCCTTTCCAATGCTGAGTGCTAAGGTACATGCTTGGGATTGCAACTCCAATTTCTAAGTAATGGCACAGTGCAATACTCATAAGAAACACTGTAGGCAATACTTCTAAAACCAGCTTATAATTTTATAAAGACATGGAACATGAGGCTAAATATGATTTTGCATTTTTTTTTTCCATACAGAGCATTTTAAGAAGGGTTAATTCTGAAGAAATGCGTTTTACTCTGGAACAATATACACTACGCACATATTCTGCTCTTATCCCTTCCCCTCTGCTGATAAATGGTGGGAAAGGGCAATTCAGAAAAAATGTCATCCCATATCTGTCTCCCACTCAGCACACACTAACCCAATTCTCAAAAATCTCATCAGTGTTCAGCTCATTAAATTCAACTGAAGGATGAGAACGAAGCTGCACCACTAACTGTGCACAGTTTGTGTTTACCAGCAAGAACACTGTATGCAGTGTTGCTTACAACGTACCCTGTAGTTAGGAAGCATTCTTGTTGGCAGCTCTGACAATTTATCTATTCATATCAAAGTGAAAGAGAGGCTGCTTTAAAACTGGTGCTCCTTGCCCTAATGGGAAAAGAAGAATATTAAAAACTATTACAGTGAAATCTCTGTTGCCATCAGAAGGTCGTTGATTCAACAGACAAACAACCTAGTGTTAATGATTTAACAAAACATTTTTCACACAGATTACATGCTCATCCATCAATATATAGTATTTTTCACATCAAGAAACTAAAGATAATTTGTTTTTAAAACATCAATTACAAAAAATTATGTGAAAATCAAATACAATGCTGAAGTAATTATACTCCTACCTAAGCAATGTAATTAAAAACAGAAAGAAAAGAATTGTTACTGTTGTTTGGACACAGACTCATTAACAAGAGGACTGACCTAAAAGGAAAACAGTCTTGCCGTGAAACTTTTTCAGCAGTCTTTTGATTTGAAAATATGTATATTAAGGCAAGCACATAGGCGCAAATTTCATCACTCACTTGTCTCTGTTTGAACACATTCAAGCACGAGGGAGAGAAAGTAAGTGGTTGATTTTGACTTTGTGAAAGTAACTTCACCAACACATTCCTGCCAAATAGTGTATGAAACAAGATAAACATTACACAGTATTTCAATCATCCCAAACTCTAGAAAAATAGAACTCATGCAATAATAAAAAGAGTAGAGGGCAGTTAAGACTCTTTCACTTACTCTGAAAATAAGATTTTCAGCTCAAGAAAAGTATATTAAAAATATCTTGATTTTGAAATTGTCAGCATACTAAAAAAAAAGTATATGCAGATATCTATTGCACAGAGGACCAGAAAATGAGAAGTTTATCTCCCTCTCTAACCGCAAGCCTCAAAAGAAACGTTCCTACGTATCCTGAAAATTAAAAAAAAAGTAGATTTATAAACACATGTTAATAAAAATAGCCTCAAATACAGGCTCAATATTATTTTAACATTATATAGACACTCTCCGATAACTTACAATATTCTATACGGTTTTCAAGAAATTTAAATGTAAATTACTTATCAAAACATGAATAGTCAACAATGAAAGTGATAATGGAATTTTTATGCAGGCTTCAAAAATATTTTGCAGATAAAGTCAAAATCTACAAGTTAAAAATCCAGCAAAACCCATCATCATCAGACAAATCTAGCAGTTTTAGTTGCAATCATATATGTATTTCTCCATAACTGATGATGACAACACACTTGTTTTTTATGTATGAAATAGAAAATTTATTGTGTACTTAACTATTCACTTTATTGCTTTTAAGTGTTGGCTTGGTGAATGCTGCTATTAAAAAATAGGAGTGTTGGAAATGTTGACAGTTGACAGGTAGGGTTTTTTGGTTTTGTTTTGAATGAAGGCTCCTCTTGTGTAGAGTTGAGCTAAATATAGTCATTCTTAACTTTGACTCTATGCAATGCAATCCAAAGCCATGTTATATAGGTGGCATCAATTAAAATCCTTCTGTGACACAGTACCTACAAGTGCAGAGAACAAAAGAGAACTAGGTAATTCAAAAAAGCAATTTTCATATATCAGTAGATTCTGAGAGACTGTGTACTGAAGTGTGCTCCCATTTCAGTAGGGGATTTGAACCATTCCATGGCAAGATACTAGAATCTAAACATTTGTATGGGTGATTAATTTGCCACTTCTGTAATTTGATTGTATCTTCAATGTTGAAGTTGGTCATAAGTTATAGTATTTCTGCAATTCATCTAGAAATTTCGTCAACATTTAAAGTAAGTTGTTACTCTTGATTCCCTAACAGGCTGGGGTAGTACAGAACATGTTAACTATCTAGAACCACAGGGCTGTAGAACCACTAGCCATGACCAAATACTCCTACGTTCCACTAAGCTGATAAATCTGGCCATTTACGTGTTAAATAAAATAGAGAAGCTGGTATCCACAGTTGCATCAACTAGAACTAAATGTATTCTTGTACTTTTGTATATTTTTGGGTGAATAACTTGTTTCCAGGAACAACAACAACAACAGAAGAAAATACAGAAAACTCCAGAAGGCCCCAGTCAAGGCTGGAGCTCTTTTGTGCTATGCAAACACATTCTTTCCTATTCTGGATATATATAGAATGACGGGTCATAAGCTCACCCATATACAATCATTTGCAGGATCAGCCACAGATGTTATGTTCCCTGCCCTAAAGAGATCAGAATAAAATTCATCCAAGTTTTGTCACTGACCTCTGAGAGACCAGAATGAAGTCAAAGAAATTCTTGTCTTACGACTATTTCAAACACACAGAAATACAAAGTAGAAGCTGAAACATAACTTAAATAAAGCATGATTTACATAAATGAAAGTGTCCCAGATTGCTCTGATGTTGGAGTTCATTTTAAGCTAATTCTATAAACCATGAGCATTTCTCTGGGCACAGTCTCTTCATGATACTGATTACACCAAAAACATCCTTCCCAACTAATCTGTTCATTCTGACTTAACTAATGTATATGTGACACCAGTGTTAAGGATCTGCACAAGATTTACAGGCTACCACAGTGTAAACTCATGCCACTAGAGTCCTAATTACTTTCAGAAAAATGGGCAATGTGATGACCATATTTATTGTTATAACCCTTTTTTCTCTTGAACTAATCAAACACAGCTTAAATAATTCACTGGGAAGACAAAATATTCATAAAAGCTCTACAGGACAGTAATTCCTTATGGAAATATCAGAAATCTGCGGCTTTCTGAGTAGCAGAAAAAGGCTGTCCCATTGCTGAAAAAATCCACCAAAACAAAAACTCAACAACCCAAACCTGGCATAGGCCAACACTTCTGGTATTTGTAAATGTCCACTGTGTCACCCAGAAAACAGATAACTACTGTGCAGTGTATTAAGATCCTTATTCCAGCTGGTCCATTTTTTTCTAAGCTTTAAAAACCATTTCAAAAAATAGAAAGTATTTTTAATGGATTTCAATGGTCTCTTTCTTCTTTTACATAAAATCACTCAGAAGAAGGACGTTTTCTTAAAAACAATCTGCTATCCAGGTCCACCCTCCCAGGCATGTCCCTTGGAGCTGTTCCCAAACTATCCCCAAAGCACTAGCATTTCAGCAACTGGAATGACAACTTCTTTTTAATTGTTTGAGATCCTGCAGGCTTCTGAGAACAAAGCGTGCACATAAAGCACATTCTGTGGCCACGATTCAAGTTCTTTTGAAAATAAATGATATATTAAAACAATGCTATATTACATAACGTGGTCTGACACTGGATGCTCAGCATTACACCAAATCACAGCCAAGTTCAATTCCCACCCTTGCAAATGGACATACACGAAGCACAATAAAACTTACATAAAGCAGCTTTGCATTATGTGGAACCTAAAGCATTTGGTTGAAGTCTGAAGGGACTTTACCATGAAGAAAAGATAAAGTTAATTAATTGACAAACAAGTAATGAAACCAGCACAAAAGTCTACCTGATGATTTGGCAGAGATACATTTTCATCTTACAAGAACATGGGAATATCTAATGAAGTACAAAAGCAATATATTTAAAGCTGACAGAAGGAGGTCCTCTCACACAATATGCAATTAACCTACAGTCTCATTACTGAAATGCATCACTGAGGTACAGAGCTTAGTAAGATTCACTAAAAGAATTAGGAATTATATGCCTCATGAGGACATTCACATACACATCAGGCAGGGTTTCTGAAGACACATTATAAAGAAAGGTTTTTGATGACTGATTATTCTTTTCTAAAGATTTGATAATTTTACTATATAAAATATGATTTAACAACATGGGTAACAGAGCCACTAATTTTAGTAGAGTAGGATGTTCACCTCAGGTACTGGCAAGAGGCGAAATATTGGAGAAATTGCACAAATACTTTGATTTACAGCACAATGACATAAATCCTTCTAATTAAACCAGTGAAAGCCACAATGCAAATACTTTCAGAGCACTTTAAAGCAGTCTAACTACATGTAACTTTGTTACTAATTTAGAGAATTAAGCTAAGCAAATTTAAACAATCTGTAAATTAAATTAGTGTACTTAGAAATAGACAGTATGTTTCCACTCAGCCCTTCAACAACAGCACTGAAGCACAACTCTTCCCTCTTTTGCTTGTTCTTAGTTCTTATATCTATCAACCTATCAATTATTACCACTTTTTACATGTCAAATGACTCAGCTATAATGCAAACTTGACGACAATTGATTTTGTAATTTAAAGCCAGGGTTTGGGCCGTTCTTTTTTTCCTTCTTTTTTTTTTTCTCAGAGTCAGCACTCATTTCCCAACCAATATAGAGAATATCACATTTATTAAATTAAGCCTTGGACTTTCAGAAGACTTCACAAAAGGATGTGTTTGTAATCTTCAGTGTTTATTTTACTATGAAACCAACACATTCAGCAATAAGTCAGATTTATTGTGAAAATAAACACATTAGGACCTTATAAATAGCTGTTAGAAAAGTTCCGTATGGTCTGCCAAAAGCCCCAAATGATTGGTTCATGAACTTTTCCTCTGTATGTTCTAATGGCTTGAAAAAATTGTTTATTTTTGACTGGTTATGAATAGATGAGGATTATATTTCATCTACAGTCTCCATTATAGTATCAGGATTTAGAAAACTTCCAAACTTTTCAGAAACTCCCATTAAAAAAAATAAACTGTTGACAGCAGATATACATAATGGAATGGCAAAGTGGAGTGTTATTTTAAAGCCACATTTACACAATGAGTTTTTCAATTTACCTAATTATATCCCCCAAAAAGAAAAGAATAAATCATAGCTCAAAGACTGCAAGACTTTACTGGTTTATCTAAATGCCTATAGCAACTGCTGCAGCATGAGTTAATGCAAAGAACTGTCTACTCCAGCAAGAAGGCTCTTACACTGCCCTACAGCTGCAGCAAAAAATCTTTAACAAGCACAGGAACCTTTTGGCGAGAGATTGGACATACACTTATTTGTACGTGATCCCTGCATCCTTTGGTATCCAGTGCCCTCCCGACTTAACTCCCTGGGAATTATAACACTTTCCCCAGTATAAAGGAGCCAGCATCAATTTCCAAATCACTCAGATCTTTTCAGATCTCTCCAGCACACAGAGATCAATATGTTGCCTGGTAAAACCAGGATGGAGAAATACTGCTGATAAAAGGCAGCCATCTTTCTAAGCATGCAGAAAGATCAAGTCCTCATTCTCAAACCTTAAAAGAGTATCTGCAAAATTATACACCAGTGTTTCTGTGAGTATGAAACCAGATGTCACTACTTTAATAAAAAGCATATCTGGGTGGACACTATATTAGGGAAGCTCTTCTCAGTAGTGATAACCAATATTGCAATAACAGGAAGGGCCAGAAAACATTTCAATTTCATGAAAACAGGAGGCTTGGTACTATTTTCTCATTCAAAACTAATAAAAGAAATCAGTTTCTTAGTGGTTTTGAAGGAAAGAGGAAAGCTGGAGAGCGGCTGAGAGCCCAGCAAGCAGATGTCTTGTGACAGGGAACAGCCATTGTTGCACAATATGGAGCAAACATTTGAATCCAGGCAAATGCCTTGGTCAGTTTTAATTCTCAAAACTGTTCTTTTTTGCAAGCATAAAACAAATCCACTATTGGGTTCAACAGAAAAAAATGTCAAGTGCCTTAGTAAGGGTACAGCACTGAGCCCCAGAAAGCCCCTGAGTTCCAGCCACCCCTCTGACTGAAAGCATCACCAATGCATTAACACAAAAATTTTCAGCTTTGAATTAAAGAAAATACCCCTCCCCCTGTTTTTAAAACAAATGTAGGACTCTAATGTCACCTGATATCCATCAGAAATTAGATGACATTCCAACTATGGAAAAAAAACATGCAGCAGAATTCCTCTTAAGCGAGCAGAATTACCTCCTCCTTAGCAAAAATCACTTTCTTTTCTGTAGTTACTTTTACATGCTACAGCAGATGTGTCACATTTTGTATTAGTTTCTGCTTGAATGAATAATGGAGATATGAGCACTTGTATAAACAGGGAAAGGTATTTAATGAACATATTGTACATACTAAAGAGGCTCCTTTCTGTTGGAAGCACATAGAATGCATTCTTCCAAGTGCATGAAAATCCCACATTATTGATGCATGAGTTTTCTATGAACTGGGCCAGGCATAAACTTTCAACTGCATTTAAAACACTGAACGAGATGTGAGAACTGGGCATTTCCCCATTAAAAAAAAATTATATACATATATATATATATGTTAAAAAAATCCAAGCCCTCACAGAAAATAGAAAATTCTAAAGTGACAGTATTATCTCTACATAATTTTTTCATTAGGGATCATTTGTCTATATTTCTATTTTGAAAATTCTGCCTCCTGGTCCCAGATGAGTGTGTTCCTCTAGAACTGCAATTTGTTTCATTGTGTTCTCATTCATTTTCACTCTCTTCATGAGCAACAGTGACATTTGAAAAACCAAAAGAAAAGGACACAGGAGTTGGAACCTCATATTTACAGCATATTTATAGCATTTGGCATGCTGGACACAGTTTTCTGAAAGATATTATTAGATTTGCCAGCAAGCGTCCTGCTGCTTTTTCAGGACCTTGTGGGTTTGATCTACGAAGGCAAACGCTGAGGCTTTAAAAGCCTGGCTGCAGCCAGAGTCTCCAGTGAGCTCTTTGGCTTCCTACACATTAGAAGCACGAGAACTACCAGACCAGACTAAAAGTCCATCCAGCCAAGAGTCCTGTAGCCAACTGTGGCCAGCAGTGGAAACTCACAATAAATACTTCTGAGGGGCAGTGTGACACCTCCCTCACGTTCTCTCCCACGAGTTGGACGCACCATGGGTATTTCATCATCATGTAATCCCTGGGAGGAGAGAGCAGCGTGGCCTGACAGGGCATCACAGAGGCAGAATGCTGACACAGTGGAACAGAGCAGGCTGATGCAATGTGGGGCTGCTCTGACTTTTGTCAGGAGTCCAGGGAGGTCAGAAGTGTGGCAGCAGCCAAAGCAGGTAGAAGCTACATTGCCCCACCAAAATGTTCATCAGCATTTCAGACCTCACATAAACACGGAGCTGCAAAAGGAGCTTCCCCAGCTCTCAGGTACCAGGTTCATAGATAAAAGAGGCTTTATCAGTTCCTCGAAGGCATTTTTTGCCACCTACTAGCAAAGGCCACCAAAAACAGCGACCTAAATTTGACCCAGTAGTTTGACACCAGCAAATGGGGCACCAGGTATTGACATATTTGGGTGACAATCACTTCTGGATTTCAATTATAGTGAAAAGTGAGGAAATATTCAAACTGGTTGGTACCCACAATCTATACAGGATTCCTCAAAATCTGCTTGTACAAATACTTTGATTATTTAGAAGCAATGCTATTTACTATTATGACAATCTTCCTTCATACAGGAAAGGTACTTCCTCCATTTGTGGCCTTTAATGCACAGCTTTTTCCAAAGGAAAGATGGAGATAGTGATGCACTCTCACTCTCATTTAGGAAACTGACACCTATTTCCGACACATGAGATCTCAATTGTCACCAAACTTCCAAATAGCCTCCTGAGCCAGATATTTGTTATCCTCACTGACTTCCTAGATCCCTGACATTGAAGTTATTCACTCCATAATTAAGTGACTCTTCATCAAATTAAAAATAAATAAGTCACACCTATATTTTTGATGTATTCAACAGCATTTGCTGACTTGCACAAACCAAAGTCTTAAGGTTATAAATTGCCTCTATTTTGCAAAAGATTATCTCTAAAACCAGAAAAAAAGCTCAGAAATAATTGTTAATATTTAATTGCGTTTTAATATTGCAAAGTACGTGACAGGCACATTTATCTTATATCAGATTCTCCACCAACTGGCTCAACAGCTCTATATTTCATTAATATAAATCTATATTTCAAAGAATGGTTTGGGTTGGAAGAGACCCTAAAGATTATCTTGTTCCAACCACTCTGCCACGAGCAGGGACATCCATCACTAGACCAGGTTGCTCAAAGCCCCATCCAACCTGGCCTTGAATGCTTTCAGGGATGAGGCATCCACAACTTCCCTGGGTAACCTGTGCCAGGGCCTCACCAGACACATAATGAAGAATTTTCTCCTTTTATATAACCTACCCTCTCTAAGTTTAAAGTCATTTTACTGTGTTCTATCACTACATTCTCTTGTAAAAATTCTCTCTGCAGCTTTCTTGCATGCCCCTTTAGGTACCGGAAAATCCTCTAAGAACTCTTCAAAGCCTTCTCTTTTCCAGGCTTTCATTTTAAGTCTCTAAAGGAAGTAATTAAAATTTTTAATTTGGTTGGCCATTTTTTGGTTTTTTGGGTTTTTTTTTAAGCTGAGAAGATTTCATTGCAGAAAGCTGAAACTAGCATTAAAACTAGCTCTACTGTGCTGTTTAATACAAAATTGAAAATATAAGCAAAAAGTTGCTAGATATATCCAAACCATATCCCCATATCCAACACAAATAAGGAAGCAGCATCAGTGTGCATATATATATATATATATATATAATTATAAATTAAATCTAAAAATATATAAATGTAATTATAAAAATGGATACTTTCTCGAGATGAGAAACAGCTTACTAGCCTAACTCAGCAAGGAGCTAGCTAATTTCTGTTTCCCCATCAGTTAAGACACTATTGCAAACATTTAATGAATACTCTCAACTAAGTTGCATATTTATGCAACATAAAATATCATCAAAAACACAAGCTTTTAGGCACATAGGCACAAGAACTACAAACATGTGATGTATAACAAGGGTTTCAATTTCTCCTTTTTTCCTTCCCGCAAGAACCTCTTTAAATTCATCTGTTCAAACAAATCTCACAAAACCAAAAAGTTTTTGTATCTCGCTTGTAACAGACAGACACATTGGTAGGATAGGAAATTCTTTGAATTAACATCTCAGTGTTGATGCTTGTACATATCAAACTCGTACATGGCTTGGGAAAACATAACCCTTACCTAATACAACACATGAAGAGAAAACAAAAGCAACCAGAGACCCCAGTACAGCAACTCTGCCCTCATGATTTCCGTTGAGCTGTACCTATCTCTTTGTTCCTAAAACCACCGTTCATTATTTTTGTACATAGACTTGTTCCTCTATTTTAAAAAATCTGTAATGTGAAGCATTTATACAACAGGCCTGTAACAATTATCACTGTGATATAGAAAAAGAAGCAAATAGGTTCATCACAGTAATTGGAGGGCAGCAAATGAGCTTTGTTTAATTGAGATGTTTTATTGGAAGGAGTAGGCTTCAGTGCCTCAGTCATGCAGCAGCAGTGTCTAGGGAATAAACTGCTAGAGGCCAATTAATTAAACAGCTATGAAGGGACAAAGTGACCTTTTATTTTCCAAGTATTTATAATTATTTTTTAAAAGACTGAATAATAATGTATTTATATACAAATATATAGAAAATATGATCAATTATAACTACTTTATCATAATAGAAGAGAAGCAGAAATAATCTAAATTTTATTTTGCTGTCTTTGATAGCCATTTATAGGCTTTCAGCTGAGAGTAAAAGACTGTCATCATCAGCTGAATTCAATTTCACATTGATAAAATTGATCCTATTAAAATAAACCTACTGGCACAAAAGGCAACATGCATTGTTTCTTTCCAGCCAGCCATGAGAGAACAGGAAAGGGGGCTCAACCTATTTCTACTTTAATCAATAATCTCTTTAGATGGCATCCTCTGTGCTCCTTACCAACACTGCCCTCTGAAGAGCCTTCTACACTGTTCACTCAGCCAGAGACCAAAAAAAAGCCATCACTTTTTGCTTTATCACACAGAGCTGTGTGATTGCCTTTTCTGTGCCCCTTCCACTCAGACCTCACCACCACAAGCACAAACCAGACATACACTTAAACACCTCTGAGTTTTTAGTAAATAGTGAAAGTAGTAGAATTGTTCTGCTCAAACATACCAACATACAATAACATCAAAACAGATTCAGAATTTAGGCTAGTTAGAAGAGACTAAAGGTAAAATACTGACAGACAAGAAGCTATTAAACTGAAATGTTTTCATTGACAATGTCTCATCTCTATGTGCTGAGCAATCTGAAGTCATGCACCTATAAAGAGTAATTCTGCTGTGTCCAAAACCTTAGCAAGCTGAAGATTGGAACCGTATCAGGACCAGAAAGTGATTTACACAGCTGGTCCCTACAGTGGCTCTGCCTAGGGAGGCACAGTCTGAGGCTTGGATCTCTTTTCTAGAATGATACACAATAGTGCAGTACATCTAAGTGCTGCATGTCATTTTCAAGAACCAACTGTCTAAAACAAAAGTCTACACTTATCAAATCGAATGGCATGTTATGCACACCTTCTCAATTTTACTTAATTTGAAAGAGCCAACCAGGCTATTCTACAATGGAAAACTGAAAATTTACATAGCAAGCTTGACATATATCTATTGATGAGTTAGTGGGTGTTTTCACAGTAACACTACTAAAAAGTACCAAAAGCATTCAAAGTATTATGGTTCCAGGCATTTTTGTAGGCTCAGATAATAGAGAGGGTTACACCCTGCAGACCTCTGAAATTTTTACAGATGTTCTCACTTCTTTTTATTTAATTAGGCCATGCCTATTACTTAGCAGAAAAGATAATTTGAAAGTATTTTCATGCCTTAATCACATTAGCTGAGTTCCAAATTAATTGCTACCTTTAGGCATTACTTTCAGTCACAGGCAACACAGTTTGTTTGGCTTTTCTTTCTTTCTCAACATGATCCAATCACACATATCAAAATATTAGTTTAATAATAAAATTTATAAATAATAATTAATTTATAAAAGCACTTATGCTAAGTAATTTTTATAAATAAATTTAAATCAGTACAAAGTTAAATGCAAAACCTAATAGGCAATAGAGTGGATATATGGCACATCTAATGCAATTTCCACTGTTTTCACAGATATGGTGACACAGATCTATCACCTTATTCACAGATATTTACAGATGTTATAGCTATTTCCTAACTCCAAGGTGTTTCTCAGCTTGTTTGTGGACTTAAGAATTTTCTGTATTAGTGTACATTTACATAGTAGAATGATTTTTGTAGGCCATTTTCCCATTGAAAACTATCATTTTACATAGTGGAAAATTAATATTTCACTGCTATTCTTAACAGCCACCATGCACAGTGTTGAGACATCCAGGACTGTATTACAACTATTACTAATCAAAATAAAACACTGGTAAAGGTTTGTCCATTAACTCCCATTCAGATGTGGCTGAACATGACTTAGGCAAGCCATGACACCTGTGGCATTCAGTGCAAAAAACAACACTGCCTTTGACCTTTTACATCTCTGCTGTATTCACAGGAGGAAAAAAAATCAAATATAATTAATTTTTTACTTTAGAAAAACCAAAGGCAATTTTTAAATCTAAAATATATAGTAGAGATTAAAATCATGGTGGTAAGGAAACTACTGTTTAGTCAAGTTTTTAAAAAGAAGAAACGTTAAATGAAGGAAGGAGGAAGAAGCATGTTGCATGAACCACTGAACTGTGTAGTTCCTCATATTATCTGAAAACCAATGTGCTGAAGGTTATTAAAGCCAAGATACAGAAAACATAACAATATCAATTGAAAGCCTGCATCCATATAGGGAAACTAGCAGCTGGCCTTCAGTTTGTCTGAAAATGTGCAGGGATAAAATGATTATCTAAAGTGAAAGGATTGGAATCCAAATTTCCCAAAAGAAGAGTGGCCTGGAAGTGAGGGAAGAGTTTTCTAAGTAGAAAATGGTTTAAGAGGAGAAGGTAAATAAGCATTACCCAGCTAGCATCAGGTTGTCAACCTTAAATGAGTTAAATCAGTGAGATGCAGTAAGTCTGAACCACAGTCAAAAGATGAAAATTCAAAAGCCTGAAATATTCTATATTACCACAGAGCATAATGAATTCATATCTGTCACTACCAGGAAATGGGATACAAAGTTGTATAAAGGTCAGGAAGCACAAATCAGTCTAATAGCACTTTTGTAATACTTTCCATATTACATACTATCAAGAATTATTTCCCACACAGTTTTTCTTCTTTACTTTAACAACCCATGTATACACCGTTTCCTGACACATTGGAAAACCTGGCATCTACAATACCTCAAGAAGATTAGAGCTAGTGAATGGCAAAAAAAAAATAAAATGTTTCAATCTCTTAGAAGAGTTTAGGTCCAGAATAAATTTATAGCTCTGTTTTAGGCTCAATGATAGCTGCCCTCAATGCAAGTAGATGAGGTGTATTGCCACACTGAGCACCGTATTTAAGGTCTACTTCTATAATTTTTTTTCCTGGGTAATCAGGGAATACAAATAGTTGTTGAAAATTTCATGAAGGTAAGAGAAGAGAAAAACAGAAGGCAGAGAAGAAACACATCATTATTTTAGCCTGACCACGTCATTGTCTAGAATATTATTTTGTCACAAGTGTTCAGACACCTGCGAGTGCTCCTAAGGGAGCTGACACTGCAGGGACTCTGCAGGGACACACAGGGACACTGCTGAGCCCTGCCCTGTTTGCCTTGCACAGGGCTCAGTCTGCATGCAGAAACCTGGCCCTCTGGATCTACTGCACAGACACTGACCAAAAACAAAGCGCATGCCCATCTAGTCCATGGATCCATGGTTTCCCCTATCAGAAAAAAAATTACAGAGTCATGCAATACTGCCCTAGTAGTGCATCTTTTCCAAAGTGCTCACTGAGGCTTTGGTCACTTCCAAAGTTTTCCATACAGCTGCCCAACCCCCAGTTATGGCATCTGTGGCAATCGTATTTGACATAAAAATGGATAAAGCTACACTAAAAGCGATACAACTGTACTATATATCAACTTGCTCGAAACAAAATACTGGCTGAATTTTACATATTGGGGGGGGGAAAAGCCACAAATCACATCTTTATGTTTTATGTTGACATCAGCTCATGGGCTGTAAAATATGCAAAAGTTTACATACATTCTGGAAAACACCAGGAATTCCTTTCCATATGAAAAACAGAATATGTGAAATATTTTAAAAGTAAACTGCAGCTTGGTCTCACAGGAAGATTTCCTGGGCGAACATTCACTAGAACAGAAAGACTTGCTTTCAAGCAAAATCATCTCTAAGAAAGGATGAGTTTGAATAGGCTGCCACATCCTAACCCCTCTCCTGTAAATATCCACCTGACCTCTATGGCTCATGATATCCAGTGCAGTCTCTAATCCAGGGCAAAGGGGACAGCAGAGCCTACATGATAGGAAATTTTGGTTAATAAGTGAGATAATGTGTAGTTCATACAGAGAAATCCAATTCCATCAAGTTGGATTGGATTGTCCTTGTAACATCCTTCCCAGGACACCGGTTTTCAGAGGAGCCTATGTGCAGTATTGTACTCATCCCTGTGTGCATTTACTTTGTTGTCAATCACCTAAAAATTTATTATCTCACATTTCTGAGTGCTCCTAGGTCAAACACAGGTCCAGCCCACATTTTGAACTCCAGCCTTGTGCCACATAAAACTGATGCTGCTTCTGAATTCACAGCTGTCAAAGTCACACATAGGTACACTGCTCTGATCAAACTACTGTGTGCTGAAGAAAGAATCTGCAACTGAGATTATCTATTAATGGATAAACAAAAGTTGTCCATATTTAAAGGGAGGAGCATTTTCAGGGATCAATAAATTCTACAGGAGTCCCAAAGAAAGAAAAAGGAGCTCAATTGACAAAACTCTCATGAAAATATTTGAAATGGAAAAGGCTGAAAGACAGGAACAACTATTTTCTCATTTACTTAAACATGCATAGTATGCATTTGAAGTAGTATTTTCTGGAAATCCAGGAAGTAAAATATATCTTTTATGTTAAAAGTAGGAATTTCCATTGTAGATAAGACACCAACCCAGTGAACAGGGTGATTGTTACACTGCTTCCTTACAGAAGTGGGGAACCTACCTTAAAGCAATACTTGGTGCCTTTTTTTCCTATGTAGGCTTTTGAAAAACACAAATCCTTTTCCCTAAAATTACTTTGTTTTTTTAAGATACAACTTTCTCAACGGATGGAAGTACACTGACACTGAAGAGTTATTTCTTTAAGGAACAGGAGGTGGGAGGTTCCCCTCCAGTAGCAAGGTAACATGACAGATTTCATAAATTGAGGAAATGAGCATAAAATTCAATCTGTTTTCCCATATAAAATACTATTAATGATATATTAACTTACATAACCAGGACTATCTCAATAAACTTTCCAATTATACATGGGAAGTATTCTTTGAGATTGACATTAATACCAATGAAAATTAATGTGAATACCACAATGTTCTTCAGTGCATCAACAGAGGAACATTCCCCAGGGGAATTAATAAGGAATACCTATATTTAGCAGCAATGCAAAATAAAATAGTTAGAATAAAGCTGGCATTACAGCAGCCCTTATTAATGCCAGAAGTTTCGTTTTCTTTAAAGACTGAGCAAGAGAAAAGTAAAGGACAAACTTTTAATTGTTAACATGGCAACTATACATCTGATTTGGAATACATGATGCTAGGAGAGTTGGCTGCAGCACAACAGAATCAGCAAAAGAACAGATGACATACACTGCTTCAGTAAACAATGCTTTCCTGTGGTTTGAGTCTGGCTGGAGTAGAAGAATCTTTCAGCAACTTTAACTAGACCTGAATCTGCATTACATTCATCACCCCATTGATGACTACAGGAAAACAGGCACACACTTATTCAGGTCTGAGGTTCTGTGAAGAGACTTTCCCTTCTTTCTCTTCTCCTAATTTAGGACAGAATCTTTTCCATTACTTCCAAATTAAATTTGACCAGCAAAACAACACAAGATTGTGCAGTGCAAAATCTATCCAAAGTGGTAATTTCACTATTATGTGAAGTAATACCAGCAGATTTTCCTCATTTTCAAGCTGCAAAACCTTTGACTTTTTCTCCCCGGGGACTTCAATTACAAGGTTCCTGCAGTGAGGGAGAAAAGAGGGTGTCTGGGAGCACAAAGGTGGTACACACTTTGCCACTCCCTCTCTTCCCATATGCTTCTCCAATTGCATTCTTTTGGGGGTCTGTACATATAGCTGGCTAGCACTAATTTAAAATTCCTCACTTGAACAATGCATTCCTGCCTGAGTGGTACACAGCTGCTTCCATCATTCAGAATATTTTGCAGGCGGTTTGTTTTGCTTGTAAGTGAACATCTCTCCTAATGTCTGCTATAAATTAACTCATGAGTGCAAATAAAGGGATTTTTATTGCCTCATGATTGGTAAATTTCCTTGTGAGAAAATCCTAAGCAGAAAAATAAAAATTAGCCCAATGATAACATTTTAAGCGTATGTATTTCTGGGAATTGTATTTCCAAGTTTAATAATTACAGCAGTCTTTGTCAATGGAAATCTTGCTTCTGTCAGGAAACCAGGGAAAAGGAAATGGTAGGCAAAAGGGAAATGGTGGGCTGGTGTATTTTATCTATAAACCATAGCCTCATAGGTATTTACAGACATTATTAGACAATATTAACATATCGAATTTTATATATTACATTCTCTATCATTTATACAAGGCATGCTATTAATAATTTTATATTACTATACTAGGTGTGCGCCTGAAAGCTGTAGCCAGGCGGTTTTAGTGCTCATATAATCAAAACTTATACAATTAACTTTTAAAGACACATTTGATTGCAATGTTTTGAACAGTTAAACAGCTGCCTGAATGGGAAAACATGTAACTTCCTGTTACAGTGGTTCACAAATTCCTGATTTTGTTGCCTTGAATTCAGAGCACCACCAAGACACTTTAAAAGAAAAAAAAAATCCAAAGCTAATTAGTTCTTAAGACAGGGTCTTTTTTAAAATTTTCACCTTATAAAAATGCACTGTAATAGACCATATATAGAGATGAGAAACTATCTTGGCCAGTTAACTGTTCAAATGCCTCTTTGCCAAGACAATGCAAAAGTGTTCAATATCACGCCAGTTAATACCAACATAGCTGTGTGGCTCATAAGTAACAAAAAACTCAAATTGGATATAAAGCCACCCACTAAGCTGAAAATATTTAGAATTACAACCTCTGCGTGCTATAATGAAGGATTTCACAAGCTTTATAGTCCTATTGCAAACAGCTCTGTACATTAAACATTTGATGATGTGAGAAAAACAGGACACTGAGCAACAACCTTCTGTCTAGCATAGCAACAAAAATAAATATTTCCCTCAAAAACCCTTAAAACTGTAAGTGAAGCTACTTTTATTACTTATACAGGATGGACTTTATCTTCTGGGTGGCCAATTATGCACTAGCAAAAGAAAATGAAAAAGTTTTGTAAAAAAAGAAACTTTCTCTGAAAATGTTTTGTGAAAAAAGAAACTTTCTCAGACCTTTGTGGAAGACTAAGTGGAATATTAAGTCTTTCCTGATTTTTGAGTTATATTTCAATAGATTGTAAAACACTGCATACAAACTGGCACAACAACACATTTGAGAGAGTTTGTGACATGCCAAACTCTGGCATTTTAAAATAGTTAAAAGGCAACCTACTGACATATGACAAATTTCCACAGACAGCAGCAGCTGCATGGCCTGGTGGTTTTTCCACGATTAGCCTCAGTTACAATTTGATGACTGAATTAATTTATCTGCCAGCACTTCCAGCTGGCACGATACATTACTTTGTGGTGTCATGCTGTTTGTCCATGGCCAGTGTTGTGACATGTTAAGCTCCACGTTTATCCTCTTTTAAATCCGGGAACTTCGTGCAAAGTACTGATTTCTTTAAGTCATAGTCAATCCAGCCCTTATCAATTCTAGTTTTACATAAATTTCATCAAAATAAACTTATAAGCAAATTAAATTCTCTCATCCCTCCACACTGTGATATTGTACATGACAAGACTTGAGGAAAAGATGGTCCAAAGATGCAGCTAAATGGCACCTTGGGGGCAAACGAAGTTTCATGTTTTTGTATTTCCTGGCTTTCAGATTGCTGCAAGAACTGCAATCTACTACTTTTTACTGATCTGAAAGATCAGTAGAAACTCAGGGTAGCCTCTTGAGAGCATTTTTTGTATGCCACCTAATGATAATTCCACAAGAACATACAATTCTGTCCCACATCCCTGTGTCCTGGACTCTAAGTGTTACTCAATGATGCATTTGCAGGATACCAAAGAGAATATCATTTGATCAGAGGCAAGCATATATATAAAGGAACAAAGGTTGTTACTTTGCCAATGCCCACCCTTTCAAAGCCAAGGTGCCCAATTATCTCCCACAGGCACAAAAAACCCATCCCTGGTGTTCTGACTGCTGAGGTGGGTCCCTGCAGACAGGGTCAGATCTCCTCACCCCATGGTCACAATAACAAATCTGGCTGCATCCCCCCATTATCATTCAATAGATATCTGCTGTACCAGAAACTGTAGACCTATAAACCCAGTGTGTTCATAAGCTGTATTGCTCCTGGTATTGTATTTCCACCTAAAACACTTAAGTTTGAAACTGTATACAGCTGGCCTCAAATTTCCAAACCTGATTTTAAAAGTAGTGATAGAGGAGCAATTCCATTGTCAAGGCTCATTTTGAGACACTGGGAATAATTCACAGTGGTACTTTGACAAACAACTTACTTGTGAAACAACCATTTCTTGTCTTCTCTGGTGTTAAAAGAAAGCTTAAGTGTTTTGGTTTTTTTTTTACATTCCATTGTATTATATCTCCATCTTCACAAACTCTACTAGGTTTATTGCTGTGAAGCCTTAGGACAAAAAACCCCCACAAACTAAAACATGTTTCTTGTTCCATTTCAAAACATTAATCCCTCTATTCAGTTTCCTTTTCTTAAAAGCAGAAACATAATTTAAGGTGAATAACTTCTCCAAATGTAGACAAGGAAGCAAGGACAGCCTTCCTGAGAAACCAAATTAATAGAAAGGATGGAACTTTATACAGTCCTATGGTTGTTGACTGACGTCACCCCATACTTCTGAAAGCAAGGATAAACCATTCATCAATATTTTACTAAACTTACAACTAAGCCACATTTAGTAGGTTTTGAGATTCTCCTGGAAGATAAGCATTTTACTCATAGACCATTTTTAACGGCATTGGCCTTCATTATTTCCAATAGTGCATCAAAACTAGGTGGCTGCTACATGGGGTCTCACACAGAGCCAACAGATCCTCATCTGCCATGCCACTGAGTTCCAAGGATGAGACCCAGCCAGCTCCTCTTGCCTGCTCTGACACTGGCCTCACTCCCCTGTCCTGATTACAGGAGTAGCTCTAAAGGAACACAATAACATTACTGCCCAGACCCACCCCAACACAGCACATGAACACTTCCAAAAGGTTTCCCTCTTTGCATGTATAATAATGCTGTCCCCCCCAGCCCATATTAAAAACTTCTGAAAATAATCAAGGGGAAAAAAAAAAAAATAATCCTCTTTTTCTGAGGTCGAAAATTATTTTGCAATGGAATTTTGGTTTTGTTATGTGGGTTTTGTGGGGAGGAAGGAGGTGATGGTCTTTCAATTATTATGAATGTGAGTCTTTCTGGAGCAAGCAAAATGTGTAAGGAATGCAGAACAGAGCCCTTGAGGTATTTGGGGGATGGTGAGGGAACTAAATTAAAAGTGACTGAGGTGCCTCTGTTAAAACCATCTACTTTGTACGCACATGAACATTTACTCATTAAAGATTCATAAGAACTTTATAGTTTTAATGCACATG
>WEZZ01009285.1:104230-118479 GCA_013400585.1 Chloropsis cyanopogon | reverse complement strand
GATTTCAAACTAGTACACCTCCAGAAAATTCCAGGGAGTGGGAATAAATCCCTGTGTCCTCCTGTGAAGCTGAGCCTGCCAGAACACATTTCCTTTGGGATCTACAGCCTTCTCAAAATCTGGCTTTGGATGGGCCAAGAGAAGTCATTGGGCTCCAAAATGCCCATTTTAAGGAATCATCTGGGACGAGAGGGCAGGAAAATGCTGGGAGGGTTTGGATTGTTCAGCCTGGAAAAGAGAAGCTTCAGGGTAACCTGAATGTGGCCTGAAGGAGCCTAAAAAGGGAGAAGGACAGTGGGGACAAGGGCTGGAGGGACAGGACACAGGGAATGGCTTCCCACTGCCAGAGAGCAGGGATGGATGGGATATTGGGAAGGAATTGTTCCCTGGGGGTTGGGGAGGGGCTAGGCTGGAATTCCCAGAGCAGCTGTGGCTGCCCCTGGATCTCTGGCAGTGTCCAAGGCCAGGTTGCAGCCACCTGGGACAGCAGAAGTTGTCCCTGCCATGGCAGGGGTTTAAGGACCCTCCCAAGACAAACCATTTAATAATTCAGAGGTTTCTGACTCTAACATGACAATTCACCCCAGCAAAAACCAGGATGAGAGGGAGTGCTCTGGCTGCTGCCAACTCACTGCGTCCTGGATGTCCTTTAGGACATATTTCCTGCTGGGGCCAGACAGGCCGTGCAGGTCCAGTTCAGATTTATTTCCCTGCTCAGTGGGACATTCACCCTCCTGCAGCCACCTCAGCCCCGTTTCTGAGAGGTGACTCCACTGCCATGATCTGCCACCATCACAGGGCTGAGAGAGGTCACATTGCAGCTCCCTCCCTGTCTGCCAGAGACAGCCAGGCCTGCAGTGCTCCGTGCTGAGCTGCAGCTCCCAGGAAGTACTGGCTGAGCAGGGGGACACCCTCAGGAGTGTGGGGTGGAGGGCAGGCTCAGCCCAGGCTGCACCTGCAGTTCTGCTGCTCTTGTTGATGGCAGCACAAGGCAATGATTTCCCCCACCTGTGAGCTCCCAGCCCAGCTCTCCCTGCTGCTCCTCCCTGCACTGTTCTCCATCTCAGCCCTTTGTTTGTCTGTCACGCTGGCCATTTCTGAGGCAGGGAAGTGGCTTTGCCCTCTGGCAGGCATTTCATTTATTCTTTCATTCGACTGGAGTTTTAAACTCATCGAACATGAGAACTTCTGAAACTTCATGGGGCCTGACTGCTCACAGCTCACATTAAACATTTAATGTGTGGAAGTGGGGGAAAGATAAAGAAAACAACACCAAACCCTGGCTGGAGAATCACACAGGAGGAGAAGAGTTCAAGGCAAACCCTATTCAGGGGCAGATTCCATCCTCTGCTCAAGGATGAAGGAATGTTTGCTCTTCCATGTTCAGGTGTTCCTGGCAGCTCCACTCAGGGCCGATTTCAGTTGCTGCCCTGCATGAAGGCACCCGAGGTGATCTGAAAGTAAGGGAATAACAGGAATCATCCCTCAAGGAGCCTCTGCCTTCCCCTGGAGTCAGTGCCTGTCTCTGCCTGGGGCAGAGGAGTCACATCTCTGTTTGCTCCATGCGGAGCTGGAGGGGCTGCGCAGGGAGAGGGCACAGCAGGGAGGGCAGGGAACAGGGACAGAGCTGCCAGTCCTGGTGGGACCAGTGGCCTGGGACAGGGACACCTGAGGATGCAAAGGGACAGGGACACCTGAGGGTCACTTCTCAGGAATCTCTGTGCTAACCGGAGAGGCAGGAGGGGATTTTTCCTGGAGCTGCTGTGCGTAGGGGTTGCAGGGAGTGCATAAACACACAGGTTCCCTAAATATCCTGTGTTACCCCGGGGTGTCCCCAGGAGTTCAGCTGGGCCTGGCAGTGCTGGTGAAATCCTGGTGACATCCCTGGCCATTGTGGGCCCATGAGAGTTCTGGAATCAGTGAAAGCAGAGCATGGAAGATTTCCATGAGCACATGCCACCCTCCATCCCTGCATGGCTGCAAATTAAAAAGATCCTGGAGCCAGAGGCTTCTCTGGGAAGAGGCAGAGGCTGCTGGATCCAACCAGAGCAGAGCAATGCGGAAGGAGTGATCTCTCCATGGCTCTGGGTGGTTTTAATTGACTCTTCTTCATTAAAGGGAGCCACGGGTAGCAAATGGGGAGGAAAATTCTAGTTCAGGACAAATCTCCTTTTGCCATCCAGAGTCTGAAGTCCCTGAGGATGGCTCTGTGGCAGCCCCTGTGCTCTGCAGGCTGCTCTGGTGGGTTTGTCTCGTAGTTAATCCCTGGGAATCTCAGCATGTGGGAAGCTGCTCCAGGGCTCTTACACAGGACAGCAGCTCAGGCTTCTATTTCCCCATCGCATCCAGGCCCTTTTCATTCATCCCACAATGGGATTTTCCCCCTTGCTCCAGCCCCATTGAGGATGCTGGGAACTCCATGATAATATCTGAGGCCCCTCAAGTATTTTGCAGTCCTGATTGGCAAGAAGTTCCTGATTGCCAGTTCCCAATGGGATTTACTGGAGCTGAGGCAAAGACAGTGCCAGGCTGTGCTGAAGTGCCCAATCCCTCAGACTGTGGCTGTTTGATCCCTGCTGGAGTCTGGAGTTCAGCAGGAGGGAACTTGACACCAAAGGGCTCTGAAGCTGCTTTAAGGCACAGCTTTCCTGTCAGCACATGGACCCAGCTTCCTGCACACTCCAAACCTCCTGGAGTAACTCCCACCATGTGTCAGTGGCTCCAACACAGCCCTTGGACACCACAGGGAATCCCAGAATGGTTTGGGTTGGAAGGGATCTTAAATCCCATCCAGTGCCACCCTGCCATGGCAGGGACACCTCCCACTGTCCCAGGCTGCTCCCAGCCCCAGTGTCCAGCCTGGCCTTGGGCACTACCAGGGATCCAGGGGCAGCCCCAGCTGCTCTGGGAATTCCAGCCCAGCCCCTGCCCACCCTGCCAGGGAACAATTCCTAATTCCCAAGATCCCATCCAGCCCTGCCCTCTGGCAGTGGGAAGCCATTCCCTGGGTCCTGTCCTTCCAGGCCCTGGTACAGTTCCAGCCATTCCCAGTCCCAAGACCCAGAACTTTTGTCACATTTAAATCCTTTATTTTGGACCTGCCATAGTTTCCACCCTCATTTGTTTATTGAGGCTGAGCTTCCTAGATTTGATGTTGATCCTTATTTTCTGCAAAGAATGAATTTCCAAGGAAGCCTTCAGAGTAACCTTCCCTCTTTCACTTGCCAAAGTTACACCTGAATCCCTGGGGTTTATTACCCTGGCATCAGCTGCCACGTAGCCCTGGGTGTCACCGAGGCAGGAAACTGGGATATGGGTGAGCCTGGAGCTCTCCATGTGCTGGGAAGAACTGTAATGCATTCCTGGGAGGCTGCACCCGGGTGTGGAATTACACAGAGCTGTGCAGTGAGCAAACCATTCACTGCCATTGTGTCACTGTGGCTGCAACCTTCAGAAACCCCAAATTACCTGGACTGGGATCTCCCATTCAGCAGCAGCAGAACAGCAAACTGTCCCCTGAAGCTCAGCACATGACAGGGATTCAAGAGGTCTCTTCTGTGGGAAGGAAAAGTTCCTTCTGTCCTGCAGTCTTTGCTAAATTGAGTCACTCGAGCTCCGAATTCCTGAAGCACAGGAACAGGAAGGATGGGCTCTGAGCAGTCTGGGTCACATCACCCAGCTCTTCTCTATCAGAACTGAACTGCCCAGAACTGGGTACAGAACAGGATCATCCCTGAGCACCTTCCATGCCCTTCTCCTCCTCCTCACCCCTGTTTGTTCTGCCTTTACAGTCCTGTGGGGCTCCGTGCTGTCCCTCAGAGCTGGACACCCAGATCTATCCCCCAGCGCTGTCCCCTAGAGCTGTCCCTCAGGTCCGGACACCCAGAGTTGTCCCCCAGCGCTGTCTCTCAGAGTCGGACACCCAGAGCTGTCCCTCCCTGTCACTGGTCACCCGTCTCTCCACCAGACGCAGGCAGATGATGTCACAAAGTCATGGGCTCATGGAATGGTTTGGAAGGGATTGGAAACCTCACCTTGTTCAACCCCCTGCCCTGGGAATGGAGGAGAATGAGGGAGTTGAGCAGAGCCACATGGTCCCCCCCGAGCCTCCTTTTCTCCAGGCTGAGCCCCTTTCCAGCTCCCTCAGCCCCGCCTGGGGCTCCAGCCCCTTCCCTGGACATGCTCCAGCCCCTCCATGTCCTTTCTGTGAGCTGGACACAGTCCCCAGCACCACCTAGGACTTGTGGAGCCGTTCCTGAGCAGTTCCTTGGAGTCCCTGATGGCCATGAGCAGCTGAACCTCCTCCTCACTGACCCCCAGTTAATCCAGTGCCACCTGCTGGGACACTCTGGTGTCCCTGGGCCACCCCAGCACTGCTGACCCAGCCAGGGCCTCCTGCCTTTAAGCAGGGCTGGGACATTTCCCCTTTTTGGAGCAGGTAGGACACGGATCCTGTCCCATCGCATCTCTGCACCAGCCAAGGCTTTACCTGCTGTCCCTAACCCTTCTGGGTGTGGGCACAGGAAAAGCTCCGGCCTGGGAGGTGATTTTTGCACCTCTGGGACAGCACAAACTCTTGCACAGTGGTTTTTTAATGGAGCTGTCCTGCCTTGGAAAGGAACTCGGTTACTGAGGTAGGAAGTGTGAAAATCTTCTCATTTTAGGGAGCTGCAACATCAGACTCCAACGTCTCCCATCATGTGACCATGGCCAAGGGTGGGGATTGATGTTCCATTTCTGGGAGCCACATGGTCTGAAAGCTTCTGTTTTCACAAATAATTAAATAAATAAGCCCCAGCCAGTTTTCTGGATCTTTGGGAAAAGAAACTGGAAGGCTGACTTGGAAGTATCCAAACAAAAAGGAAGAAATGCAAATACAATTTGTTTGTGTTCCCTGATTTTTAGCCTCGTCTTAATTTTTTCAGCAAGGTCTGGCTCATGAGTTTGGACTGCTTGTGACTAAAGTTTCTGCTCTGTGCCATTCTAGAGGCTCAGGAAAGCCTCACAGTGGGCACGATAAAATGAAACTTTTCCTTTAAAACAGCCTTATATTGTCGGAGTGATAAAACCCTGTCAGTGATATATTTTTATATATATCTAAATAAGCAGCTGGTCAGCTGTACTTAAAATATTCAAAGTAATTCTCCACTTAGCACTTCTATCTTGAAGTTATAAAGCAAGGTTGGCTGGCTGCTGACATTATTGAATTTCAAATAAAGAGACTCTGGAAGGCTGCTGGGGGTTTTTTTTTCCTGCATTCTCTTAAAAATGCCTTGACAAATTAAACCAAGTTGTCGTCAGGCTCTCAGCTCAACCCAGCAGAGACAAATCTGAGCAGCTCCTGCTGATGGAGTTACAAATAACACCGAGGTTCCTGGTTCTAGCTCAGTCTTTGTACTCACCTTGGCAGCTTAAGGAAACCAACATCAGATCCACTCCTGATGTTGAATATTTGATTTTTAAAATAAGTAAATATACAAGAAGAGGAGAGAGAAATTAATAACTGAGTGATATTTGTGATGAAATTGATGGATATCAAGTTTTCCCCCTTGGAGAAGGAAAGACTTTCATGTTGGTCATGTCATGGAGTCAGGGAATCATGAAATAATTTGTGTGGGAAGGGATTTGAAAACTCATCTCATCCTACACTGCCATGGCAGGAACACCTCCCACTGTCCCAGGCTGCTCCAAGACCCAATGTCCAGCCTGGCCTTGGACACTGCCAGGGATCCAGGGGCAGCCACAGCTGCTCTGGGAATTCCAGCCCAGCCTCTCCCCACCCTTCCAGGTAAGGATTTATCCCAAAATCCCATCTAACCCTGCCCTACTTCAGCACAGCCCCCACCCCCACAGGGGTGGAAGCAGAGACTCTCCATGTGTCCCCCTGTCCCCATCCCTGCTGGAGACAATTCTGGGAGCAGGGCAGGGACAGACGGAGCTTTTTCCTGGCCGTGGCTCAGCTTCCAGCAGCCCTTGGTGGCTGCTTGGGGTTGGAGGTTTCAGAACACTCGTGTCAATATTGGTCATAAAGTTCTCCAGGCCTTTTATCCATCTCCCTGCAAGGTCTGACTGTGGCTGATAACGGATTCCAGAGCCTGGCTCTACACCCAGGAAGCACAAACAGCCTTTTATGAGTTTTACATTTCCCAGTCGTTAATTTCACGAGGCTGTGGGATGGAGTAAAACACCAGGAGGCCTCAGGTTTTGTCAGGCTCAGCACAGCCATAAACTCTCCAACAAGTCCATTGTACATCTCTTAGCTCATTTGCCTGCTCCTCTGGGTGTCCCTCCCTGCCTATTCCATGTCCCCTAAAGGAGGAGAGGATTGAGAATTCCTCTTTCCACTGAGGTGCTGGATCTCGCCATCCTCAGTGTAATAAACCTCTTATTTTCACTCTTCTTTTCGTTTAAACCCATTGCCCTTTGCCCCTTTGCAACAGGCCCTGCAAAAAACTTCCCTGGAGCCTCTTTAGGCCCTGGAAGGGCTCTGAGCTCTCCCTGGAGCCTTCTCCTCTCCAGGTGAGCACCCCCAGCTCTCCCAGCCTGGCTCCAAAGGGGCTCAAGACCTGGCGCAGCTCCATGGATTCCTCTGGGCTGTCTCCAGCAGCTCCAGGTCCTCCTGATGTTCTGGGCTCAGTACTGGGGCAGCTCTGCAGGTGGGGTCCCACCTGAATGGGGCAGAATCCCCATTATCCCGTTATTTAAACCTGCAGGATCCTTGGGACAAACCTGCTGGCCTTAGGGGAACAGATGGAGCCAGTGCTGGAGCCCCGAGGAGCTGCAGGAAGCAGATTTTGTGAGCAAACTCCATTCACTGGCTGGGGATCCCACACATCCAAACTGGCAATTTCTTCCCAGTTTTGTCCTTCCTTTCCCATTTGTTTTTGTTTCAATAAATGGCAGGGTTGGCTCCTGGCCATTGCCTCCTGCCTTTCCCAACCTGTTATCCCAGCAGCTCTGCAAGAGGCTTCAGGACAAGCAGCCCCTGATGTTTTTGACTGATGTGCTCATCATCTGCTCTGTGAGGAGCAAATTTGGGCCTAGAGGGTGGAGAACCCCCATAAAGGAAGGTGGAACAAGTGGCTGGGAGGTTCAGCTTGTGCTTTAATGTCTATTTATTCCTTCCAGATTGGAATGAATAATTCCAGATTAATGGCCCTTGGCCCAGCCCTCACTGCCAGGTGATCCATGGAAAACTTCACTCCAGCTCAGCAGCTGGGCACAGATTAAAAGGGCTCAGGCCACATTACAATAATATTTAATTACTAACAACAAACGAACTGCCACACTGAGGCTGAGGAATCTGCTAGGGGCAGAAACGGGTGGAGGTGAGCACAAACCTTCTCCTGGAATCAGTTCATACCAAGGAGAGAAGTGAAGATAAAATAAGGGATAAGAGTCCTTGTGGGGGGCTGTGGATGAATGTGAGGGGACCATGGCCCTGGGAGTGTGCAGCCCCCAGGCCAGGGCAGTTGGTCACTGAATCTCATAGCCATGGCAACATGACTTGGACTAAAATGTTTGGGCAGAACAAATTAAAGGGCAGCAGGAAGAGGGAAGAAACCGTGGCCTGTGCAGACATTGGGGGTGAGTGATGCCTCTAAAGGGACACCCTGGGGATAAAAAGGGGAGCTGCTGCTCCTCGTGGCACTCCCAGCACACAGGGGGGAACAGGGAATCAGCCACTCCCTGGGATTCCTGCCCTGGCAAATTCCAGAGGCAGTGGCTCCCAAAGCCACGGGCCTTGGGCAGACCTTAGTGCTGGGGACAGACATCCAGGAGCTCCACGGAGACCACTGCAACACTCCCTTGAGGATCACATCACTGCCTCCCGTCCCTTTGAGGGGAGAAGCACTCCCAGCGTTTTCCATGGACATTTTCCAGAGCTGTCCCCGGGGAGAGCCAGCGGCAGAACATTTCCAGTTCATCAACCACGACAGGGGATGGGAACAGCAGGAGGGCGACCCAAGGCCACCATCTGTGCCTGCACTGGGGTCTGCAGCACCCCCGAGGGAGCCCCGGGGCTACTCCAGCTCGGCAGGGACAGCTTGGGATGGGAGGGCACAGTTTGGGATGGGAGGGGACAGTTTGGCTCCCTCTGTCAGGGCTGGGGAGCCCCGGGGCACTCCGAGGTGTAGCCGAGCTCCTCGGGGCAGGAATGGGGTGTTCGCCATGGGCACCCCAAGGGATGGACCTGGCTGCACTTGCACCTTCGGGAGTGACAGCTCTGAGTTTGATGGAAGGGCTTTTCCAGGTGTGCCTAGTCCCGAGGGAGTTGGATCCCGGAGGGTCCCTCAGGGCTGGATTTAAAAGCTTCCCAGTGATTCCTGTGTTAGGAACGAGGGATAACAACGCTCCAGGTGAGAGCATGGGGGTCTGACCTTGCTGTTTATTCAAATTCCTGGGGTTTTCCCCTTGGTTTCCTAAGTGAAGGAGGTTCTGTGGTGATTCTGGGTCTGCAGGTCACTGTCCCCAAGGCAAGCAGGGGATAAGGGGCTCAGAGGCTGCCTGGTTCCTACAGCCCCTAGAACAGAGGGGAGAAGGAAGAGGGAGAGATCCTATGTGTATCTTATTTCCTTTTTTTTCCTTAAATAAATAATTTCCCCTAATTGAAACCCTGCCTCAAAAGCCAAAATATCCCCAGACTTTGGCAAGGGGACAGAAACTCAGGAAACAAAATCAATTTCTTCAGCAGTGACACATTTCCTGAGCTATGCTGAGCTGCACAGCTCTGTTTTTCTATTGCTGATCTTAATTACGAGCACAAAAGTCAACCCCTGACGTGTACGACAGCAGGAAACCATGAAAATCCTCAAATCACAACAAAAATAATCAGCTCTGTTGCAAAAATGTTTCAGAGTTGTTTTTTAAAGGAAAACCTTCAATTATAGGCTGATTATTGCTTTTTTTTCCGTATAAAAATTAAATCCACGCAGGTCCTGGGAGGTGTCAGGGTGTGATGGGGGATGTCCAAAAGTCCATCCTGAGAGTTTTGCCAAGTTTTCTCCTTGCCCTGTTTTCTCTGCCAGCCAGAGCCCCTCTGAGCACAGCTCTGCTCTGGGGTCTCTTGGCCCTTCCAACCTGGAATTAGGCAGGCTGTGTCAGCAGGGCTCTGCTCTTCACTTCCCATGATCCAGAAGTGTCCTTGGAAAGGCCCAGACAGTGCCCAGATCACACGATGTGAGGGAAGGCAGCAGAAAGAGCAATCCTGGGTCTTCCTGTTATGCCACAGCCCCTGGAGCTCAGGGAATGCTGGGGGTGAGGAAGGATCCAGGTTTGCCAGGGAGGAATGGGATCCCCAGCAGGGGCAGCTGCTCCAGGTGTCCTGGGGGGAGCAAGTCCTGCTCTCCGAGGTCTCTCCCACCCCAGGTACCACCCTTGCTGCTGCCCTCCTCAGCAGCATGGAATCAGGGAATGTTCTGAGCTGGGATCGTTGATCCCCTGGTCCTGCTCACACCCCCAACAATCCCACCCTGGGCATCCCTGCAGTGTTGTCCAAACACCCCTGGAGTTCTGGCAGCCTCAGGGCTGTGCCCATTCCCTGGGCAGCCTGGGCAGTGCCCAGCACCCTCTGGGGGAAGAACCTTTCCCTGATCTCCAGCCTGAGCCTATCCTGGCCCAATAGAGCTAGAGGCTGCTCTGGACATCCCAGCCATTAATCCCAGCTGCAGGGATGGACGTTCCCATTGGAATCAGCCTTTCCAACACCTCAGCCACGCCCCTCTCAAGGGATCCAGCACTTCCCGGGAAGGCTGTGAAGTCTCTTTACAGATGATTCCCCCAAAATCCAATGCCTGTGAAGCAACTTCAGCGCATCGACTGCTTGGAGCTGGCTCAGCTGAAGGGAACTCACTTGCAGGATAACTGAGGATGGCTCCCTGCCCAGTCACAACAAAAGATGGATTTTGTAAAGCCAGCTAAAATGATGCCATTCATTAGGAGAACTACAAAGCAGAACATTTTAAAGTTAATTGGTTTTGCAATTAAAAGATACACAGAACATGTGATGCAATTAATTTTACATAAACATGGTCAGGAATTAAAGGCAGAAGCACTTGGTTACTTCTTCAGATGGAGCATCTGTTTGTTCCCAGCAGCAGCAGCAGCTCCTCTGCATTCCAAACGGGAGGCAGGGAATTGCTCCCACCCCATTGCAGCTGGAATCACTCTGGGCTTTTCCAGAGGCTGAGCTGGTTTGGAAAGGGTTCAGTTGAAAGCAGGAAGGGTCGGTTTGGGAAGACAGCAGGAGATGGAGCAGTTCTGGGAGCTGGGAAGGAGGAACCAGCAGGGTTTGTGGTCAGTCCAGCAGGGTTGGTGGTCAGTGCAGTGCGGTTTGTGGTCAGTCCAGCAGTGGGGTTTAGTGGTCAGTCCAGCAGGGTTGGTGGTCAGTCCAGCAAGGGGGTTCACAGGTGATGAGAGGTGAGAGCAGTGGGTGGGTGCTGAGCAGTCTTGGGGCTCCTGCAGAGGTTCAGCAGCTGACAGAGCTCCAGGCCTGGATTGGCACTGCACAAGGAGCTGCTTCTCACCAAGGTACAGTCAGGGGAGTTCTGGCTGAGGGATCCAGCTCAGAACACACCAAGGAATCTTCTGCAGGTCGGATAATGGGATCTGGGAAACTCCTGCCTGCAAGTTTATCTGGGCTGAACACCAGGTGTGGTCCTTGGCCCAGGGCAGTGGGACCAAGGGGCAAGGCTGAGTCTCCTGCTGCAAACTGGTTGGGACTGGGTGATCTTTAATGTCTCAACCCAACCATTCTGTGGTTCCATCATAGAATCAGAATTTCCAGAATTGGAGGGGACCCACAGGGATTACCCAGTCCAGCTCCTGGCCCTGTCCAGTTCCCCCAACAACCCCACCCTGGGCATCTCTGGAGTGGTCTCCAAACCCCCCTGGAGCTCTGGCAGCCTCGGGACCGTGCCCATTCCCTGGGCAGCCTGGGCAGTGCCCAGCACCCTCTGAGGGAAAAACCTTTCCCTGATTCTATGGAAACCTCTTGCAAGACTTATTTTCATCCCTCTCTGTTTTATAGGAACTGGAGTCTCTAGGGTTTGCACAGCATCACCCACTCCCTGGATCTTGCTTTGATTATGAATTACATAAAGTAAAAAAAAAAAAAAAAAAAAAAAGTCCTGGGAGGTTTTAGCAGGGCAGCTCTTTACCTGTAGTAAAACCTGTCCAAGGAGCACAGGTGTGGACCGGGGGTTAGATGTAGAACCCTAAAACCAGCCCTAAAATCAAGTATAAACCTTTCCTCTGTGTGGATTAGAGCCCAGCAGCAATGGCCAGGCTGGCAATGGCCACACCTGCCCAGGATGGAGGTGACACCTCATTAATCACTCAAACAAATGAAAAACTCAATCCTGTCAGGCTCTAAAACCACTCTGAAATTCCTGCAGCTACTTCTGCCTTCATTTTCCAGGCATTCCAGCAAATAGCAGAATTAGGTCCAATATTACGGATATTGTGTGGACAAATTGGAGGTTTTCTGTGAAGTCTGTGCCAGAATTGGTCTTCTATGAAGAGAGGATTTCAGGGAATGCTTTCAGGTCTGCAGGGCAGGAATTGGAATCGAAATGTCCACACACCAACATTTCTCATGCTCTGTCTCTGTGGGAAGTGCTGGAGAATGCAAACACAGACAAATCTGCCTTAGTTTAAAGGGTGTGAAATAGGAACAGAGCCAGGTAAATGATTTCTGTGACACAGAATATTGTTGGAGTTTCAGGGGAACCTTGAGTATTCACATTATGGATCAAGTATCAGGAAGAATCCAGGCAGGAGAACGTCTGGTGGCAGCTGGATTTCTGCTCAGTTTAAATGTGCTGCTCCCACCCCCTCAGGAGAAAAGCTGTCTTTGAAACCAGACCTGACAACACCTCAAACATTCCCAAAAAGGGCTGAAATCCAAACAGAATATTCCATTTTGCACTGCAACAAACCTGCAGGGATTTGGGTTTCAAACAAAACTTTAACTCGTTCACTTTGGAAATTATGATTTCTGTGGAAGTTTAGACCAGATATTGGAAAAATTTCTTTGGAAAATTTTATCCTGCATGAGGAAGGGAAGCTGAGGCAGGGAATGTGGCATGTGGGGGGTGAGACGAGTTTGATGTGACCAGAGAATCTCAAAACTCTCCAATGCGGCATTCCAAGGCTATTCCCAGCCTGCTGGAAGCCCTGGAAAAGCCCTGGAAAAGAGAGAACATTCCCTTCCCAAAAGTCACCTCTCAAGTCCCAGACAGGCTGCTCTTCCATCACCTCATTAAGGAGGAATCTGCATAAAGCAGCGGCAGCTCCCTGTGACATTCCGCCCGTGCTCTCCCGGGCTGGATCGGGGCCTTGGAGCCCGGAGGAAGCAGAGCCTTGGTTTCATTTTTTTGTTCTGCTCCCTCCAAGATGTTTTTATCTCCCCAGGAGGTGTCAGCAGCTGACAGGGAGGCTTTTGTTTTCTTTGTGCCATCTGCCCATCACCGTCCTTGAGGGTGACTCAGGCTCGTCCCTCCCACCTTCCTTTGGAGCACAGCAGAGCAGGGAAAGGGGAAAAGCTGGAGGAAGAAACCAGCCCCAGGAAATGGCAGCACTTGGATAAAATCGGGGTTAAAACCCACCTGGGAAAGGCACTGATGCTGCAAGAGAGAGAATTGCGGGAGCTGGAAAAACTGCAGCGCACAGACCTGCTCTGCTCAGGCTTCCAACAGGGATTTCCAGGGGCAGTTCCTGAAAATATTCCAGCCACAGGATCGTTTGGGTTGGAAAAGACCTTTAAGATGCCCAAGGCAAGCCATGAACCAGCACCAGCACTGTGTTCTGCACCAAACCAAGCCCTGGAGTGCCACATCCACTCATTTTTGGAACATTTCCAGGGATGGGGACTCCACCACTGCCCTGGGCAGCCTTTTCCAGGGCTGGACAGCTCCTTCCATGAAGAAATTTTCCCTAATATCCAATCTGAATGAAGACCAGGAGCAAAGAGATGGGGAGAGAAATGAAACCCAAGCATTTCACTCCCGAAGTCTGGAATGGAGGCTCAGTTCAGGCTCAGGACAGGCCCCAGTGTGCTCCTTCCTGGGGCTGCTGGATTCATCCCAAGGCTTTCCCACCTCCCAGTGTCCCAGTCCAGGCTATTTGGATCTCCCTGCCAGAATCCTCCCACACTGAGGACAAACCCAGAGCTGCTGTTGTTGTCCCTCAAATCACTGACTGCCACAAAATCTCCACTTTGGTCCCGGATGCTGTAGCTCAGCCCATTCCAGGCCACATTCCCAGTAGGTTTTCCATCCTCTCTGAGTCTGAGGCAGTTTCAGGAGCAGGAGGAGAAGAAAGGCAGGACCTGCTGTGGAGGGAATTGTTACAAACCCCTCGAGCTGTCCAGGAGAGCTGGATCCTACCAGCAGCCACTGGGGCTCCCACTGTGCCTCCCAGATTTGTCAGGATGGAGCACAAGGGGCAGGAATGCACAAAGATCAGGAATGCTGCAGTCCCAGGGACTCTGGAGCTTTACAACATAACAAAGAGTTTAAAAATACATAAAAATAATCAGGCCAAGCAGCATTTGCCAGCTGTGGTCTCTGAAACTCTCTCAGTTATTGACCTGGGCTGTGTTCATCTCTCAGAGCTCATGGGTCATTTTCATTTCTTTTTATTTTTTTTTTTGCCATTCCCTTTGGTGAAATAGAAGAAAATACTAATTTTTAAATCTTTCATTCTGCGTTCAGTGGGGTGTCAAGAAAAGCTTCACAAAGGTGTTGCAAAAATCCATCCATGCAGGAGAAGGAGCAGGAGAGCAGGGAGGAAGATGGAGCCAAAGGGTTGGAATGGTGTGAAAACCTCTGTCTCCTCCCTCGGGATGTGCCAGGGGCAGGGATCAGAGATCCACAGGATCCTTCTCCCTCTGTCCAGGATGGATCTGAGCACCCCAACTCCACCCCTGGGTGACACAGCCCTGTTGGTGCTGAGGGAATCACGGAATGGATTGGGTTGGAAGGGACTTTAAATCCCATGGGCATGAAATTCCACTGTCCCAATTTGCCCCAAGCCCTGACCAACCTAGCTTCAAACAATTCAAATTTTAATAACAAAAAAAATTATTCCTTCACCTGAATCTTTCAAGTTTTATCAGTTAGGGAAAGATCACAAAGTCACTCAGGGTTGTTTTTTGGGGTTTTGTAACTGAAAATAAAATCTCTTTTCAGAGGAAATCTGGTTTTGGTTTTGTTTTTTTTTTTTTTTTTTAACAAAAAAAAATAACA
>WEZZ01009285.1:74855-104225 GCA_013400585.1 Chloropsis cyanopogon | reverse complement strand
AAAATCCCTTTTCCGCGGCAAACCTTTTTTTTTTTTTTTTTTTTTTTTTTTTTTTAACAGAGAAAAATCACATTTTTCACTGGTTTGGGTAGAAAGTTATTGCTTTGCAGCAGTGCCAGTGCCTTGATTCAGCTCCCAGTGACAGCAGCTCCTCAATTGGATCCCAAAACTCCTGGTTCGAAATGAAACCTCCAGATGCTTTCCTCAGAGTGAGAAATAAATTCTCTGAGTTAAAAAACACCACCACCCCTGCCCAGGGCACGAATTGGAAAAGATTTCATGATGGATTTGCTGGAGACTTCTTTCCTTGCAGAACAAGAGGTGTCTGAGGGAGACAACTTCAACTCTGCTTAGCCCAAGAGCCAACTGCAGCCGTGTGGGGCCAGTGGAAATGAGAATATGAAAGATTTATGCACTCAGAAAGTGCTGCACATGGAGAAAATGAACTTTTAAGAGGGTGGCAAAACTCCTTAAATGCACCTGACTGAAAATGAAGCTGCTAATGAAGAGTTCTTGCCTGTGGTCATGTTATAGCTCCGAGCAGTTTTCCCTTTTTCCTTCCCCCCCCACGCCCTGCTTCCCCTCTTTCCCCCTCCCTGCTCTTGCTTTTATTTAAGAGGCTTCGCTTCCCTTGAAGGAACATAAAACTGTCAGTTTTTGCTCTGAATTCACAGGACAGAGAAGAATTAATTCTTCAGTCATTGTCTCTTTGACTCAGTCTTTAATTTCCCTTCCACAACGATGGTGCCTGATAAAATTTCTTTTTCTGTGCTCCAAGGGGAAGAGAGAATCCCTGATGGGTGAATTCTGGATTCTTTCCAAGCCTTTTGGGGTTCTTCTGGGGGTTCCAGCAGGTAAGGAGAGCTTGGGTCCCCAAATTCCATGGAATTAGATGTTTTACTTCCCTCCAGCTCCACATGGGAAGGGCTCCCTGGCTGGGGTCTGGAAGCTTCAGCTCCTGCAGGGAAATGATTCCAGTAGAATTTTCTCTTTTCATCTTCCTAAAAGAGAGAGAAGAGCACACAGGCAGAGCCCAGGCTGCTTCAGGACCAGCCTAGTTCAACACTTGCAGGAAGAGGATTAAAAAATCCTGGAAAAAATAGGTCTAATTCCAAACCCCAAGGATTTCAACATAACAATCCAAGCCAAAAATCCTAAATCTGGCTGAGAGAAAGAACAACCCACTCCTTGCTTAGCCAGGCAATGCTGTTCCTGATTGGAATTAAATATGAAATTTAATTAGAATGAAATACAGAATTTAATATATGTAATAAATATCTCAAATTTCACTGTTGTTCCCTTGCTTTTGAAAGCAGCTTTCTTTGGGTTTGGGCTCCTTCCTGCTTCTTCACTTCAGATATTCCAAACAGGAGGAAGCAAACCCCTGGAAGTGTCTGATCCTGCAGTTCAGCTCAGTTCTGGTTTCTGGCCTCCTGAACCCCCTAAATAACCAGGAAAGCTGGCAACCCCCAAGGCTGGCAAACCCCAAAGCTGGCAAACCCAGAGCTGGCAACCCCCAAAGCTGGCAAACCCCAAAGCTGGCAAACCCAGAGCTGGCAACCCCCAAAGCTGGCAAACCCCAGAGCCGGGGGTTTGGTCCTGGCAGAGTCTGGGATGTCCTGCAGCCGAGGCAGGAGTGGGAGCACCTAGTGCACAACGAGTTCTCTTGCCTCTAAAGCAGCCCCTTGGATTAATTAACTGTGAATTGATTGTGCAGGACATTAATTGAGATTTAAAACACATCCATTGAGGTGTCTGTGTAATTAACTATGAGTAACAGAGGCAATAAACCTGGAGTTAATCCAAGAACCTGGTGGGGGGGGGGTTGGAGCTTTCCCCCACCCCTGCACGATCCCAGATCAATTAATACTCCTGAGATGATCAATGAACACCCCCTGAGATGATCAACCCGGGTTCCAGGGGTTGCTCTGTCCCTGCTGGCTCTGCCTTGGAGAGGCTTCACCCTTTTCCTCCACATCCCTGGGCCAGCTCCCTGCATCTTCTGCTCCCCGCTGCCGCTCCTTTGATCTCCATAATTTGGGAATCTTCAGCTCTTTCATCACAGAGAGCACCAGGCTGGGAGCAGGCACAGTTTGATTATCACACCCAGGCCTGGCCTTCAAACAAATCAATTCTGTTTCTCAGCCTGTCTGGAGACGATAAATGAGTTTTAATAAATAAAGCTGAGGTTTTTCTGTTTGCCAGGTGGCCCCACGTGGGCAGGGCTGGGGAAGGGAAGCTCCTGGCATACAGAACACTCTGAGTCTGCTTTTTGATGAAAAGGCCACTCTTATTTTTTTTGTAATCAATATCTAACATGAAAGTCCCCCTTTGAAATCAAATTGTACATGTGGCCCTTTGGGGCTAATTATCAGCTGCTCATCTGGATGTTATCTTTTGGAGAGGCTGAGAAAGGAGAAAATGCTAAGTCAAGGCAGTGGATTAAAAATATCCACATCATTTATCTGCCAGAGAGATGAGGGTTTGAAGTCTGGTTAATGAACATAAACCCTCCTGCCCCTCTGTTAAGGACCACTGCTTTCAGCAGAGTCAGGTGCACTTATTGCTGATCAGAAAAATGGCTTTCCCAGGCCAAAATAGTTCTAAGAATCTTCAAGGTGCTCCTACTTTGAAGGAGAAAAAAGCTAAAATCTTTCCATTTTTATGACTCCATCCTCCAGAATCACAGTGTGGATGGAGAACACAGAGTGTTCCCTAAACACATAATTCCAACATTTGTTAATGGAAGTGAGTATTTCCAGCAATCAGTTGTATTGAAATAAGGAATATAAAATATCCCCACTGTCAGCACTGCACTCCAAGGCAGCACTTGGATTTCAGGTAAGTGATGATGCCTGGGCTCTTTTCTAAGAACTCCAGAATATTTCATGGGGTTAATTAACTGTAATTGTGTTCAGGTGCTGCTGGAGAACTAGTGAAATGCTGCACACGCAAAAAATACTGAAAGGAAACTGGATTTTGGAAAGGAATCTCAAACCAGGGATGTGTCCTTTATCTTGTGAGAAGTTCTGGGACTCCAAAAGATCCCTCCACAGGCAGAGGCTGCCGGCGGAACTTTGGTGCTGTGGATTGTGCCCAGACCATGAAATCCTCATCCGATGGGCTGGGACTCTGATCCTGCTTCTGGAAGGACTCTGGCTGGCCAGAATTCCATGGGTTTAACCATAGAAATGGACCTGCTAACAACCCTTCCTTATCTCGGTGAGGATGTTATGAATAAAAATTTAAATACTTACCTGTTCTTGTTTCCGCACCTGTTAACCTGTGCCCCTGGTTCGTGTTCCCAGTTGACACAGCTATCCACGTTCTGAAGAGATGTTCGAATTGTTCATTGCTCCATTGTTTTTATGTGTTTCATCCCCTTATTCCTAGTTGTCAGTACACCCTGTTCCCCTATACCGTTGGGTATTCCCGCCGCAGCTCCCCAAAGGACTTCCGTGTCTCCCAAGGGGACTCGCGAACAAGTGCATATTAAAAAGGCACATTGCAGCCAGTAGACTTGAGCCACTCCAGGACAATGAGCCATCACTAAGACCACCCAAAAATTATACCTATGAGTCGGCGAGGTCCTAAGGAGGTAGAAGACCCCAATCAAGGCTGGGCCAGTCACCATAATTTAAATAATACTGCAGTAGAGTAACACCCCTAGACATTGAAGCCAAAGGAACGTCTTCCTGACAACTCCTATGAAGATGGAGCCTCCAGCCCTGTCGGTATTAACGTGTCTGCACTCTCCTCCTCCTTGTTGTTGACCATCGGGAGCTGCGGCGGTGCCCGTGGCCCCTCGAGCCCCCGCCCCAAGGCTGTCTTAATAAAGGCTTTCCAAAAAGGAGAAGTCTCCTTGCCCATTTTTAACAAGGAAGCTCCTCTTCAGCAGACAGAAACTAACCCAAAGCAAACAAGAAATTTCCTCCCACTGAGTTACAGGTCAGTTTTCTGACCTCTCCCAGGTGCCAAATTGGTCTTTGAGCAGAAACAATTCCAAACCCTGCTCATTCTCCCAGCCCATCTCCCTGTTTTAACCCTTCCCAGCCTCCCTGCTCCATCCCTGGCTTGCTGTGGGCACTGTCTCCCAAAAGTCCCAGCTCTATGGAGCTCAGCCCATCCCTGTCTCACCAACAGCCCAGCACCTGCCTGGCTGCTCAGTGTGTCCATCCTGGGCCAGGAGCAGCCAGGAACAGTTCCTCCCACACAAACTGGGCAGTTCCAACGCCACCAGCAAGGCCCAAACTGGCTGAAACCTCTGGGCTCTTAAATCCTTAGTCTCCAGTTAAAATCAATATGATTATTTTGGATTTTGGGTTCCCTGTCCCAGCATTGTTTTGACACCCGATTCCCCCAGAGGCAGGAGCTTTTCCTTAAGTAGGGGACACAAACCAGACCAGATTCCCTTCAGGAACTGGAGCCACATTTTTGTAACAGTTCTTGCTTTCCAACCTTTCTGCATCTTCCTGTAAAGTTTCTCCCTTCCCAATGTTTTATGTATTCTACTTATCCCTAAAAATGAAACCCTTAAAAAATGGGGGCTGGGGAGTGGCGCTCACAGCAGAACAGTCCAGGTTTGTGGCACTGGAACCCAATCTGAGGGAACTCTGGTTCTGTGGGAGCTGTTCCCAGATCTCTGGATCTGGGGAGCTTTCCTGGTGGAAGTGGGGCAGCCAGGTGAGGGAGCGCTCATCCCAAAACTTTTGGGGTTGGAACTTGAAGAGATTGAAGATGGAACTTTGGGGTTGGAATTTGAGGAGATTTGATGGGGATCCCCTGATTACTCCAGAACAGCACAGAAGTCGCTCATATTTTTTCCAAGATGGTGTAAAAGGAATGAGAATCCTTTATTCCCTCACTCCTGAGCCAGGGAAAGGGGGAAGTCGGACAAATCTCTCTCCAGGAACGGCTGAAGTTGGTGGCTTGGATTTGCAGATTTATTTCTTGCTCTCCTCGGCTGTGTTGAGATTTGCTGGATTTGCATATCAGGGGAGATTATTTTTCCTGCCTCAGCCTCAGAGGAGCAGGCAGGTGTGGAGCAATCAAACCCCATTGAGCTGGAAATGCTCAGGAAGCTGCTCTGGCCCGGCAGCTTCCTCCTCTTCCTTCCCAGCTATTTTTATTTCTCTACAAATCCCTGCCACTGCATTGAGGACTCGCTTGTCCAACTCTGCAGCTGGGCAAGGGTGGCCTTTTACTTTTCAGAGCACTCTGACACCCTCAGGAGTGACTTCAGGTCCTTGGCTTGGCTTTATTGCTCCCCTGGAGTGCAAGGCCCAGCCTAGGAGCCTTCAGGATCCATGGGAAGAGCTTTTTATAGCAGGTTTTAAATAACTGGGAGAAGTCTTTGTCTTTACTCCTGGGAGGATCAACACCAACAGCAAACACTGCATGAAAATAGTGGGGGAAAGGCAAGGACAGACTGGCAGAGAAAAGGGAATCACTCCTGCCTTCCCTGAAATTGTCAAGAGGTGATATTAATCACTTCATAATTGGTTAAAAAAGGGGCTCTTGAGCTTTTAAAAACTTCCCTTCATGATTGCTGATTTCCACAGGTAAAAAAGGCCAAATTAAAAGAGGCAGCAAGAACAGGGTCCCAATCCAGAGGAGCCTGGGCTGCTCCAGCCCTGAGGCGACCAGGAACACCAGGAGAAACTCCTGGAGCTGGCACAGGACCCCATTAGTGGGTGACAGATGGGGAAGGACTAAACACAACTGGTTTTGTGCAGCATCAAGGTCCCCAGACAAAAGCCAGGGCTGAGCTCTGTTCATCCAGAGACAGATATTGATGGCCAGGAGGGAGGGAGAGCAGGGGGAGATGAATGGACTCCAAGTCCAGAGCCCCATTCCTGACTCCAGCACGGCTGTGATGGGAACTCCAGCAGCTGAGCTGGCCAGGCCTGGCTTGGGAGCTGCTGGAGCCTTCAGAAAGGAGATAAAGGGAGCAGTACCTCAAGCTGGGAGTGCTGGTGAGCAGAAATGGCTCAGTGTGTGGAAGGTCCTAGCAGAGAAATGGAAAACTTCCCTCAGAGACTCTGAGGAAGGTCAATTCCCTTGGGAAAGGGAGGCTCCTGCTGGAGGAGCAGGGAGGGGAGGAACATAACACACACCCGAGGCCAGGCTTGCAGACACCCCTCAGAGGGGATTGGGTCATGCAGAATTCCCTGGGATTCTCCCAGAGAGGGGAGGCCCAGCAGGTCCCTGCTGACCTGGCAGGATCCAGCAAAGCCTTTCCTTCAGAAACATTTTGGTCCCAAGGACACCAAATCACCCCCAGTGACACCCCCTGTGCCCTGTCCCTGAGGGAGGGAGGGACCTCGTGCACTGAAATTCCCATGAAAGGTCAAGAGAATCGGAATTTTGTTGTTGGAATAAAAATAAACCCCCTTTTTGCCTTATTCCAAAGCTCCCTGGGTTTGCAGCAGGCCATGAAACTGAATTTTGCTCTTTCCACCTGTTTAAAACCAGAGGACTGGGTGGCACCACACCATGTGCCACTGCAGGAACTCCATTTACCTTTCCAGTCTTCAGCACCTTTTTCTGCAATTCCGGCAGCAGGGCATGGAATAAACCAGTCCGTCTCCAGCCTGTGACAGCAGCACTCCTCTCCCTGGATAAAAGCTCATCCAGAGCTCCTCTCTGTGAGTGTTTCTGCCCTGAAAGCTCATCCTGAGCATTATCAGCTCTCTGTGGTAGTTAAAAGCCAAACAATGACGTCCCCAGCCTGTCCACCCATCATCCAGCTCTCCCCACAGAAACCAGAGCTAAACAATCCATTAATATCTGTGGAATGTTTATTTTCCCTTGGCCAGCAGTGGCTCTGGCTAAGTGACACCATCCCCAAGGGGCTCAGCCTCAGGTTTTAGGGATCCCAGCAGGATTCCCCAGCACTTGGTGCTGCTCTGTGTCCTCCCAGCAGCCAGGTGCTTGCACAGGAGATGCCCTAGCAGCCGTTCCAGCTCTGCATAAGCACTCCAGGAGGATTCCAGGAGGATTCCAGGAGCTCTGCTGAGGCCGTGGATGTTTTCTGTCACTGCATCCTGTGAGATGTGCTCCCAAACTGCTCCCAAGCTGGGAGATAACCCACACCCCATTCCTCCTCATTTCCATGCAAACTCATCCCCCCTGAGTTGCCCTCCACATCCCAAAGCTGTCAGGAGAAATAAAACCAGGCCCTCTTTGCCACTTCCCATTGCTGGAGTGAGGGGGAGGCGACAGCTCGTTTTCCATAATGAGCTCATCAGTGTAAAACAGCAGCAGGGAGATGGCAAAGCACTCAAAAATTGAGCTCATCTGCCAGGATTTTATTTTTTTTTTTGCTTGTGCCACCTCAGCCCAGAGCTGGTGGTGGACGGTGCCAGACACACGGGGCTGCACTTAGAGCTCACCTTGCTTTAGAAAGGCCTGGCAGTGGCCCAGGAGGAGGCTCTGACGGGCTCCTTTGTGCAGGCTCATCCCTGCCAGGGGTGGAACCTGCCCGGGGCCCTTCATTCTGCCGGGATTGCTCAGGTGCTGGTGTAATAAATGACCCGGGCATCAGACTCTGGTGTCTTAACAAAAATGCCTTTATTAAGGGTCAGCTTCCGGGGGAGAAGTTTTGGGGCTGTGCACCGCCGCTGCCACTCCCACCCGCGTCCACTCGGAGGAGGTTTTGGGCAGTTTTGATCCTTCCGGAGCAGAGCTGGGAGCTCCTTTCCTCGCGAGCGTGGGCCGGGAAGCTCAGAAGTGGCTCGAAGTTTAGCGGCCGTGATTCTCCTCAAGTGAGTCTTTGGTGGTGACGAGTTTGTCAGCTCGCGGCCAGGGGTAAATTCTAATACAGGTAAGTTTTCCCTATTTGCCAATGTCACCNCTGTGCACCGCCGCTGCCACTCCCACCAGCGTCCACTCGGAGGAGGTTTTGGGCAGTTTTGATCCTTCCGGAGCAGAGCTGGGAGCTCCTTTCCTCGCGAGCGTGGGCCGGGAAGCTCAGAAGTGGCTCGAAGTTTAGCGGCCGTGATTCTCCTCAAGTGAGTCTTTGGTGGTGACGAGTTTGTCAGCTCGCGGCCAGGGGTAAATTCTAATACAGGTAAGTTTTCCTTATTTGCCAATGTCACCGGTTCGCCGATCTGTGCTTTCTTCAGTCTCTTTTGGGTGCTATTTCTCTCGCACGGCGGCTTCCTGGTTTACGATTTGCATAAAGTCCCATGATGCTCGGAATCTCGTGCAGTGCCCTCGGTGGTGTGAGAAGCAGCCCGAGTTGTGGCACGAGTTGTGGCAGGAGCGGTGGCGTGGTGTTGCCCGGCACGGAAGGGGACGGGTGAACGGGGTAAGTGGGGTTGGTTAAGGGGTATAGTTAATAAGGGGTACAGAGAACAACTTTTATTAATACAATTAACAGTGCTTCTAATTAACAACACACTCTTTTAACATGTAATATGTGAAAAACAAGGTCCACTCTCCTGTTGGATTTAAAAGTTTAATAAAGAGACAATAAGAAACATAAAAGAAAGCAAATGAGTACGGCCGGGTGTCTTGGCACTCTGCCAAGAACACACCTGATGTCCAGGGATAGTCCCTTTTTATATTATTTTTACATACATATTTAAACTTTTCCAAGAACCGTTCTGCATGGCCTCTCCTTGGGACCGCCTTTTTAGAGCATGCGCATTTCTTGGTCTTTGTGGTTTTATTTTCTTTGATTCTGGGCTTGGACCTTCTAATTCCGCAGACCATGACGGTTGATAACAGCTTTGGGCTCCTTTATTCCGTATGTATGGTGTTGATAGTAGCTTTGTGCCTCTTCCCAGAGTATTGATAGCAGCTTTGGGCCCCTTTGTCCTTTCAGTGAGGTGCTGATAATGGTCCTGGGCCCCATTCTCTGGTCCACTTGGAGGCTTATCTCACCCGGTCAGGTTAAAGCACACTTGCTAAGTTCTTTGCTAAAAGAAAGAAAAACTACATCCACACAGCAAAAGCATTTTTAACACTATATTTATCCCAATACTACTATATAACATTTACCTTACTACTAGCGAAAAGCCAACATTATAATATGCATTTATAACATAATACAAACGGTTGAACAAAACTTTGTTTATAGCAGTGGGATTGAAGGGGTGCCTGCAGCTCCTGGAAAGCATGGGACAAACCCAGGGCCTCTCTCTGGGTGCGGGTGAATAAAAGGCCCCATTCAAGAGCCCTTTCGGCTCTTTAGCTCAGAAAAACCCACACTTTTGCCCTCTGTGGGGTGGAATTCTTTTTTAGCTCAGACAAACCCACACTTTTCCCCTCAATGGGGATCGAATCAATTGAATTCAGGTGTCCCCTCACAATTCCTGGCTGCCCAAGGCGATGGAGACAAAGCTGTGGCTTCTCCAGGTTCCCCCAGCCCCTGTGACCCCTCCTGGCATTGGGAGGACACAGCTGAGCTGGCCGGGACAGGGAGCAGCAGAATTTTGTTTATTCTGGCAGAGGCTTTGCTGGTTTGGGGTCAGGCGTTCCAGGAGAGCTTTGCAGAGGAAGAGGAGGAGCAGGAACAACCTAGCTGTGCTGGGGTCTCAGCCCTGTCCTGGGGCTGCCTGTGAATAGGGCACAGAGCTCAGCTCGGGCAGGGTGAGGAGCTCCAGAACCTGCATTTACCCGTTCCTGCAGCTCACAGGCTCCCCACTGACACCCAGAGCCCTCACAGACCCCACCCTGAGCCCTCTCAGAGAACCCACAGCTCAAACCCCACCCACAGATCACACAGATATATTCATTTTTTTCCTCTGCCTCTCTTCAGCTTCAGACTTGTGAGGACAGAAACGCCTCCAGGTCTGGCTGAATTGCTGGATTTAAAAATCCTCTCCCCTCCTTTCCCCCATGAGTTGCCCTTCACAGCCTTTAGACCCTTACAGCACATTACAGACATCAAAATCACATTAAACTGTGTAGGGTCCACAGAGCACAACCCCAACCCTGCAGAGCCCTCAGGGACCACGAGAAGCAGTGTGAGTCCCATTGCTTTGTCACCATCAATAGTGGCTCTGGGCACGACTGAGCACAGAGACCTCTGTCCTCACCCCCATGTCCCTTGGGATCTGTCCCACAGGGATGTAGGTTCTGTCCTCAGGAGCCCACCCCTCCCAGACAGCCCAGCTCAGGTGTTCGACTCTGGCTGTGTTTTATAGGATGGTCATAAAGGCCATAAAACAAAAGGTTAACATGGCCAAGTTCATAAATCCAGCAGTCAGGGATTAGAATGTTCCTGTTCATCTCCTCTTTATCAAAAATTTAGATCCAGAGGATTTGGTTTGCCCTTGCACAGAGTCTCTGAGGCAGGAGGGGAAGGGTTGAGCCTCAGCAATCAGGGAGGCCATAGAAAGGTCTGGGACAGGCGAGGCTGTCAGGGGCTTTGGAACAGTTCCTAATTTCTGTATGACACAGCAGAGTCTGCTCCCAGCAGCCTGAAATGGCCCCTCCTGAACCAGTTCCGGCCGTTTGATAATATAATAGCTGTTTGCAGCTATTTTAGCAGTTATTAGCTATTTTATTTTTATTAGTTATTAGTTTTTCATTATTAGTTTATTTTTATTTTTTAGCTATTTTATTTTTATTAGTAATTAGTTAATTTTAATTAGTTATTAGCTATTTTATGAGTTATTTCCTGCAGTTCTTTCCACCAGCCTCAGCTGCTAGAGCAGAACACCTGAGCGATCCCATAACAGTGCAAGATTCCCAGCTGGGATTGCAGAACTTCCCTAAACTGAGAAAGTGTTCCATCCTGCAGGACCCATCTCCACGTCCAGGACTGTTCCTGGTGCTCATCATGGACAAGGCACCCAAATTCTGAGGAGGAAAAGCTTCTCGATCTGTGGGAAGGTGTCAGCTGTCTCACATCCTACCATCCCAGGTGTCCCGTGTGTTATCCACCATGAGGGATTGACCTCCTGTTCCCCTCCTGCCCCCAGGCCCCTTCGGAATTACAGCAGATTTACACCAAAAGGAAATGCCTATCAAAAGTTATCAAGATGATTTGAGAAAAGAAAGAATTTATCCCATTTTCCAGGCACGTTGGTGTCCCTTTGCCCTCTCTGCCCACTCCCATTGTTTTTATTTTCTACCGTCACTGTAAATATTTTATCTGGAGCCCAGATTAGTTCAGTGCCATTTACTGCTGCTGTTCCCATCTCCAGGAGAACAAACCCTGCTGGGCTTTAATGCCACCTGCAGCCGGTGACGGATGGCTCTGTCCCCTGAGCTGCTGCTGTCTGGTGTTTTTATGGGGCTGCCTCCGCTGTTTTCTCTCCATTTACGGCCTCGCTAACACGGGGAAGGAGCAGAGCAGGCATTGATCACCTGCCAAGGGCTGCCAAGGGCAGAGCTGGGTGCAGAGCTGGCCTGGCAGGAGGGATGAGCTCCCAGGGGCCAGCAGGGACAGCGTTGGCACTGTCAAGGGATGGCAGCTGCCCCTGGAAACCGTGCCCCGTGCCTGGCACTCGGTGGCACACGAGGTCACTCCCCGGGGTTTGACTGTCTCCCTGTATCCAGATCTCTCCTCACGGTGCTGGTTAAGTCAAGGACCAAAGCCTGCCTTAAAGACTTGTTTAACAAGTACCAGGCCCAAAGGGCAGCTTTGTGTCAGGCTCTGTCACCTCACCAGGATAAGGACCCCTTATCTCATAATGCCCCCTTTACCTGCTGAGACTGGGACAGCAGAGCCCGGCTGGGGTCACCCGGAGCAGTTGGGCAGGGCTCAGGGCGATCTCAGACTGTGCAGGAACCTGATTTGGGGCTAAACTGAACCATTCTCCTGCCTGGGCCAGGGCAGCACCCTTCTGCCTGGAGGAGTCAGGATTTTGCTGCAGTTCTGGGGCCATTTGTCGCTCATTTGTGCTCCCTGTGTGTCACACGCACACACAGACTTTGTCACTGCCACACACCGAGCTTGGGAGTGATCTCAGCAGCGCTGGGAAGGTGCAGAGCTCCTGTTTGAGCTCCTTCCTCCTAAACAAGACCTGAGGGTTTAAAGTCCTGCAGGCTCTCCTTGTCCATCACACCCAGAGTGGGTTTTATGTGAAGAAATCAGCTACGAAACTTCACCTCACAAAGTTCTTCCCGTGCTCCAAACAAAGCTGAACATTAACCTGGCTAAAATGACAGCCAGCTGAGGCACAAAACAGCCTGAGGTGGTCCAGGATGGAGCACAGGAGAAGATGGGCTGGGAGTGATGTCCTCACAGGAGTCAGACCTGAAAGAACAGAGCACAAAGACTTTTGGTTGGAAAGTTAAATGTTCCTGGGAAGGACTGATTTAGAACGAGTGAGGTGGCTGGGCAGATAGGTCAGTAATTTTAGAACTAAAATTGTGATTAAAAGCACTTTGCCACCCAAAGCTGGGAAGCAGCTCCCTGATGGTGATTAATTCACACCGCAGGGCTCAGGGGAGCGGCGGGATCTGAGCTCCTGCTCAATTCTTATCAAGTGAAATGTACCCAGCGTAATCTGATAGGTCCTGAAAGGTTAATGTAAGCTAAATCAATGCTGTCTCCATCCCGATAAGGCGTGGGGAATTGTCCTTGAGTGTGTGTGTGCAGGAGGCTGGGGATGAGGGTAATAAAGAGCTTTCATCTCCTGCTGAGCCCTGCCAAGTCCATTGCGGTGCAGGAGGGGTTGATAAGGGCACTGATTTATCAGCCAGCAGACAGAACAGTGAGTCGGCTGCTAAAACATTCCATCTACCTGCTTTAGTACTCTCTTAATTAACATTTTAAACACCCAAACAGCTTTCAGACAGCCAAAGGAGGGGAATACAAAAGGATGGAGTGGCACTGGCCTGGTCAATGTCCAGGTTCTGAGCACCGGGACTCCCTCGGGTGGGGGGGGAGCTGGAAACCTCAGCTGGTGAGACGGTGTTAAAAACCAGTTCCGTTGGAATAAAGAGTTAAAGGGAAGCAGAGTTCTGGTGTGAGTTTAAACTTCCAGCACTTGGCTAAATCCCAGGGATGGAGGAGAGTTCCAAGTTCTCTCACAGCCATGGGACATAAAGGGCTGTTTAGCTTCCACTCGTATCTTTAAAAATACCTCTTGAAATTAACGGCTAAACTTAAAAGTCTTGGCTTAAACACTCTTCTGGTGAGCTGAGAGGGGCTGAGAGCAGGAGAGAGAGGGGAGGAAGCTCCAAGTCTGCCCTGTCCCCAGCACAAATAAATAATTGATGGCTGTAATTCACCCTGGCTGTGCACTGCCAGACATCCTCTGTGATATTTATGTCCTGCAACATGGAATATGTCAGGATCAGGCTGGAAGCAGGCAGCAGGAGGGCTCGGGATCACACAGGCTCAAATCCCAAAGCACGCAGCTCTGCCAGCCCTCAGGCACAGAGGATTTTCCTGCGCTGCCTTTCCCAGCCTTGTCCAGCTCCAGCTCCCTCCAGAGCCCAGTCCCAGCAGCCCACAGACACTCTGATGCCACCATGATCTGCTGAGAAGCACAAAACGTGCAGATTTGTCAGAGAGAGCTAATTCTGAGCCTTACAAAGCCAAAGCCAGACTAGCACTCTGCCAGCTTCTGAGGCAGATTTGCCTCCATCCAGACAGGTGGGGCTTGGAGCTGCACTCAGCACTGACTCAGAGCATTATTGTTACAGTTGATTAATACCTGAGCACTCTGTAAAGAGATAAATTCTGATTATGCACACACAGGCACTCTATCCACAGACAGCAGATCCATTTTCCTCCAACGAGCTGCCAATTACTGCGTATTTCTACATTATGTTTACATAGCCTTTTATAATCAACACTCCAACCACTTTAGGTATTAAGTGCCTCAAACTATTGATTTGATTAATTCAGTGCCTTCAGAAAACCATCCTGCTCTGCTTTTCTTGCCCTTCTGATGTGCGGTATCCCCCCTCCATCTGCTGGGATCTTCCCTTGTTTGAGCACAGGAGGATTCCCAGGCACCCCAGAGGAGCAGGACTCACCTCCTTCAAACTGTCTGCAGGAAAAGACCCCGAAAACAAGGAGGGCAGGGATGGATGGGATTTTGGGAAGGAATTGTTCCCTGGGAGGGTGGGGAGGGCCTGGGATGGAATCCCCAGAGCAGCTGTGCCTGCCCCTGGATCCCTGGCAGTGCCCAAGGCCAGGCTGGACACTGGGGCTGGGAGCACCTGGGACAGTGGGAAGTGTTCCTGGAGTGGAACTGGATGAGCTTTAATGTCCCTTCCATCCCAAATCATTCCAGGATTCTGTGACTGCCTCCACCTCTCCAGGCTGTGCTGACTTGAGTACTTTCCCGACACAGGATGAGTTTTTTGTTAAATCCATGAGATTCCCTCTCGCAGCTCCATGAAACCAAGGGGATCCACAATTCCAAAGGCTGACCTGGAGCCACCTGCAGATTTACCTGCTGGAATAATCCTCTATTTCTGATGCCTTGTGGGACAACGAGGAGCCCTGGGATTTATCCAGGGGAAGTGTTGGGTTTTTGGTGCCTTTCGCTCTACCCCTGGCTCAGAAGGGTTATTCCTTGTGGGATTTTCCTGGCTTTAAATACAAATTAACTCCTTTATCTCCCATCTCAGTCCAGGCCAGATCTCCAGAAATGGGGGCATTTCTGCCTCCAGTTCCCACCGTGCCCAGCACAGCTGCCCCAGGTGCTTCCCCTCACTCTCATTATTTGATAAAACAATTAACACCAATCTGCTTCTCCCAGGTCTGGCTGCCCCGCCTTCTCAGGTACCCCAATTCCTGTACCCTGAGCTCTTCTCATCATTTCACAGCCCTGGAGTCTAGCTTGGGGCACAAGAGGCAGAAAGTCTCATCCCAGGTGCTCAGAGTGAAGGGCAGCCAGATTCCAGAACATTCTTTAGGAGAGAACAGTAAATAACCAAGGCATTGTTCATGCAGGGTTATGGGTTTTAATCACCATGGAGGGAGCAGCTGAAGGAGCAGGGGCACAGGGAGCCAGGGAACAGCTCACAAAGCCTGGTGACATCCAGTGTCTGCTGAAAAATGAGGCACGGGAGGAGCAGGGACAGCCCTGGGAGAGATGGATGGTGCAGGTGCTACTTTACTGCCCCAGCTCTGGGAGAGGGATGATGAAAACTAATCCCAGCAGATGGGAGCTCAGTTTTGAAGGAATAAATCAATAGTGTGGAGAACTGCACAGCAGTGGGAGAGGAACCACTGCTCAGGTCCTTCCCAGCCTCAGCCCCTGGATCTGGGGGCGGTACCGGGCAGGGCTGTAACTCCCAGTTCTGATGGGGAGCACACGAGGCTCTGTAGCCCCAGACATTCCAGTCCCTGATTTTGGCACTGCCCTTCCCCTGCCTGTGCCTCTTGTCCCACTCTGATCCCACCTGTATCCCAGGGTGTTTCCCAACAGATTTTAAAGCATTATTTATCAGAAAGGAGCGGGGGGGAGGGGTGGCGGGGAAAGTGCTTTTTTTATTTTTTTTTAATTTGCAAAAGGAGGAAGTACAGAGAAATCAGTGCTCCAGCCACTTGGATTAACGATTGCCCCCAAAAATGTTTAAGGATAAGCAGCCAAAGGAACACTGAGCTCAGCCCTGGCAGCTGAAGGTCTGGGCTGGGGATGCTCCAAATCCTAATGGGAAAGGCCCTTCCTGGTGCTCTGAGGAGTCTCTGCCTTATCAGAGAGCACAGGGGGCTGGGCAGGTGAATCCTGACAGGTAAAGGAGAGGTTTCAGCTCTGAGGCTTCCTTTGATAAAAGCTCCAAAATTGTTTTTATCCTTGAGCAGTTTTTGCTGTTGCACGGAGATAATTCAGTTCCTGGCCTGCTCAGGAAGAGCTGCTGAGATGCAGCTGAAAGCCCCCAAATCCAGGCTACTCCAAAAGCACCGTCTGGAAAATCCAGGCTTAAACTGAGACCAAATCTTCTCGGAAATCACGGTCCCAGCTAAGCTGGAGCTTTGTGGCTGCTTCTCATCTTTTACACTGAAAAAATACTGTAGGTAAAAAGGACAGGATGGAATCGCTTTCCAGGGAATGTGCAAAATCTCAGGGTGACAAAATGTGGGATGCGCATAGGGATGTATTGTTCTTATATGGGTTTTGTAGTCAGACCATAAAAACCCACCAATATACGGTGTTACATAGAACATATTTATAATATTCATCAAGAATTGTGGGGATAGAACAAGGAGTACCGGGTTCAAACTGAAAAAGGGGAATTTAGGGTGAGAAATGTGGAAGGAATCCTCCCCGTGAGGGCTGTGAGGGGCTGGGCTGGAATTCCCAGAGCAGCTGTGGCTGCCCCTGGATCCCTGGCAGTGCCCACGGCCAGGAGCTTGAAGCAGCCTGGGCCAGTGGGAGGTGTCCCTGCCATGGCAGGGGTGGCACTGGATCATTTTTAGAGTACTCTCAACCCAAACGACTCCATAATTCGATACTTTTTGCCCAATAAATGGGAAAATCCAGATGCAGGGCTGAAGGAATCTGGGATCTGTGCTGGCAGGAGCTGCCTCTCCCCAAAGCAGCACAGAGAACTTTGCAGAGCTCAGCTCCAGAGCTCTCCAATGCCACCATCCGTGAATAATAACGGCACACATTAAAAAAGAGGCTGGGATTATTCTTTTGAAAGTGTTGCAGCCTTCTTGAAAAATGACTGTTATTTATTTGATCGTCCCCCGAAGATTCCTTTGTCACAGGCTATTGTGTAAATTTGTGTTCAGACAATTCTGAAAATGTTGAATTATTCACTTGATTGGCCTTAATGTCTCCTGCTGAAACACCTCAATATGCTGCGATTATTATCAATATACGGTGGGCTAATAAAAGTGTGGCAAAAATAACTGCAGCTGGAATTTCTGACGAAAAAGGATAATTTCCTAACTGTTCAAACATTAGTAGTTAAGAAAGTTAAGATAAGGGTAATAAAGCCTCGTGCTTCAGGGCTTTGCAAACGGGGTTAGGAAGTAATTATTTTAAATTCTTTTTTCAGTGTTATGTAATTTAACTCTCGTTAATAAAAGACCCAGTTCTGAAAGGCAGTGAAAGATGGAGCTTGGAAGCAGAGGAGATTTAAAATAGAGAAGCAAGTCCTCAACCTGCTTCAATGCTCTCCAAAAGCACCCTCCAGACACTTATTTGCATTTTCTAACTCCTATGATAAAATATTTTTTCTTCCCCAAATGTCGGTGTGGTGGAACTCCAGCATTTCCCTGCAGCAGAGAAGCATTCCCTCGTCTTCTTGGCATCCCAGATCCCTTGGTTGGAGCTGCCGAGTTGGATTAATTTGTAGTTTTTAAGTGTCCCTGGTGACTTGGAGCCGTTTAGGGTTGAAATGAGGTGATGTTCAAGGTCCTTTTCCATGATTCCTGTGGCTCTTCCCTGCATATTCCCAGGGGTTGGAAGCACAGGGAATCTTCCTGATGTGGAGAATGACCCCAAGGTTGTGTCCCTGGGCTGGCTGTGCTGGAATCAGCAATGGTGGGGGGAAATTCCTGCACATCCCATCGGGAGAGTCTCTCACTGGGCCCTCTGCCTGTCCTGGCTCCTCCAGGACACTGCCGAAAGAAATGACCCAGGCATAAGACTCTGATGTCTTAGCAATTATGTCTTTATTTAAGGGTCAGCTTCAGGGGGTGGGGAGTTTTGGGGTTGCGCTGCCCCCTCCCCTCGCCGCTGGCATCCACTCAGAAGAGATTTTGTGCAGCTTTGTTCCCTTCGGAGCAGAGCCGGGAGCTCCTCTCCTCACAGGCGTGGTCTCCGAAGGTGCCCGTGGGTCGCGGCTGACGGGGGGGTCTGATTCGCTGCCTGTGAGTCTGAGGTTATGACGAGGTTGTTGGCTCGCTGCTAGGGGTGAATTCTAATACAGGTAAGTTTTCACTCTTTGCTGATGTCCCTGGTTTTCTGATTGGGGGCTTCTTTCAGTCTTTTTTGGGGTTCCAATTCTCGTGCGGTGACTTCCTGGTTTGCGAGTTGCATAAAGTCCCATGATGCTCGGAATTCCATCCTGCATCTTTGGCCGGGCGACAAGCGGTGGCGGGGTGGGGCCGCTCCGCACAAGGGAACAGGGTTTGGTAAGGGATAGGGTTGTCAAGGGGTACAAAGAACAACCTTTATTAATACAATTAATACTGCTTCTAATTGTAACACACTCCTTTAACATGTAATACAAACGGTTTCCCAAAATTTTGTTTATAACACTGCCAGGGGCAAAGGGCTGGACAATCCCTGGGATTCCAGATCCTCTTCCCAAAGGAACTTTCTCCCAGTACTCCACCAGCTATGCAAAGCTCTATCATTCCCACACTGTCATGCCATTCCTTCTCCTTATTCCCAGTGCCTGAAGGGGCTCCAGGAGAGCTGGACAGGGACTGGGGACAAGGATGGAGGGACAGGACACAGGGAATGGCTTCCACTGCCAGAGGGCAGGGATGGATGGGATCTTGGGAATTAGGAATTGTTCCCTGGCAGGGTGGGGAGAGGCTGGGCTGGAATTCCCAGAGCAGCCTTGGCTGCCCCTGGATCCCTGGCAGGGTCCAAGGCCAGGTGGGAGCAGCCTGGGACAGTGGGAGGTGTCCCTGCCATGGCAGGGGTGGGATGGGATGGGCTTTAAGGTCCTTCTGGCTGAAACCATCCTATATCTCCATGATTTTTATCTGCAATACAATTTCCTGTATTTTGTTGTATCTGTGTTTTTTCCCCCCCTTTCCCATCCTGCTTTTTGCATCCTGTACCCACAGTCACACACCAGGGAACAGGTTTACCTAAAACGTTTCTCATCCCTCCATGCCCCTGCCTAGGTGGTGATCCTGCAGATGTATTATCATTTCCAAATCTCCCATGGTATAAAATCCCCTCTATTCCCACTTTCCCCCCACTCCTTGTCTCCCTCTCAGCTGGTTTGTGAGTGCCCTTTGGAACACCCTGGGTTTCCGTGGTCAGTCAGATCCACGTGGCACAGCTGGGGGACATCCTTCTCTGGCTGCTCCTCCTTCCATGGGGTGAGACTCAAAACCTCCAGTCCCCTTCTCCTTCTTAGGGAAGTTGGGATAAAGGATGAGCCAGAACTTTGCTCTTTTCCCACAGTCCAGGAGCACTTCCCTGGAATTTCCCTCCCTTCTCAGAGCCACCGGGGTGTTTCTGATGGAAGAACCCTGTATCCTGAATAATTGAGGAACAGCCCAGAAGCTTTTTAGGAGAGGAATGGAAGAACCGCCTGGGAAAGCCCCACCCCGAGTGATTTCAGGGCCGTAATCACCCCTGCAATTAGGAGCAGCCTGGGCAAACGGTTTCCCAGAGGTGATGAGCAGCGGGAGGTGATGGAGCTGTGGGAGGTGATGGAGCAGCTTCTACATCCCCTCCATCCCCTCCATCCCGCTCCCCTCTCCCTGCCCTGCTTCCCACAGCGCTGCCCGGCATCAGGAGCACGGGATTAAAGCCACTTCGGGGTTAAAACAACTTCGGTGCATTTCCAGACAAATACTGAGCTAAATCCACTTGTCTGTAAGGAGTCCCACGTGGGCAGGGAATGTGTGCAGGGATCAGGGAATGTGAGCAGGGAACGTGAGCAGGAAACAGGGAATGTGAGCAGGGAACAGGGAATGTGAGCAGGGAATGTGAGCAGAAAACAGGGAATGTGAGCAGGGAACATGGAATGTGAGCAGGGAACAGGGAATGTGAGCAGGGAACGTGAGCAGGAAACAGGGAATGTGAGCAGGGAACATGGAATGTGAGCAGGGAACAGGGAATGTGAGCAGGGAATGTGAGCAGGGAACATGGAATGTGAGCAGGGAACGTGAGCAGGGAACAGGGAATGTGAGCAGGGAACATGGAATATGAGCAGGGAACAGGGAATGTGAGCAGGGAACGTGAGCAGGAAACAGGGAATGTGAGCAGGAAACATGGAATGTGAGCAGGGAACAGGGAATGTGTGCAGGGAACATTTGCAGGGAAGGAATGGAGGCAGGGAATCAGGAATTCTGTGCCATTCCTGCCCCTGCAGGAGGTGTGAAACTCCAAACCCCACGGAGTGTTTCAGCCTCAGCTCCCAGCTCAGAGAGGAGTCCCCAGGTGGAGCTGGATTATCCTGCAGGAGGAAAGATTCATCCCTGGGGTGTCTGCACCCCCCTGGCTGGTCCTTCAGCTGGGATTGTTCCTTGAGAGCCACAGAATTGCTGGGCTTGGAAAAGGTCTCCAAGATCCTCAAATCCAACCTTATCCCACCCCCGCCACTGATCTATGGCCCCAAGGACACATCCACAGGTTTTTGAGCACTTCCAGGGATGGGGAGTCCCTCACTGCCTCCAGCAATGCCTGACCACCCTTCCAGGCAAGAAATTGTTCCTGAAATCCAACCTGAACTTCCCCTGGCCTGGCCCTGCTGGGGTCATCTTTTTGTTCTAAGAGATTGGGAATGAAATTTCCTGATCCTGCTTCACTTCCTGCCCTCAAAGACCTTCCATGCAAACACCACCAGCAGGGATCCTCCTTTTTTTGTGTTATGAAGATTTTTGGGAGAAAAATAAGAATTAAGAAGGTTATTAATTCCTGACTATGGAATCCGTAGAGTTTTAGTATCACCTTTCAGGACTCCAAGTTTTCTCCTGGGGTGATGCTGTGGAAAACTGTCAGTAATTCAACAATTTGAAATTGAACAAAACCCAGATTGTGCAGCGCTGACACCAAACTCAGCACAAACAGGGCCTGGACAGAGCAGCAAATTCCTGCAAGGATTTAAACCCATCTAGGTCAGTTCCTACTGCCATGAGAAGAGAAAATTCTTCACCTGCACAAGGTGTTCCAGGCAAATAAATCATTAAGAGCAGAAAAAATCTCCCCATCCCACCCCACAGGGACGATTATATTTGGTTCTGCCTTTCTTTGCCTGTTTTGCCTCAAATTACAGGAGATGGCTGGGGGGGATTTCCTTCCCTTTGTTTCCCAGCTGTGCTGAGTTCAAAACCACTGCACTTGCAAAGCTCACCCAGAAAATACAAAAGTGGGGCTTTCAGTCCTTGAAAAGAAACTTTTTGAGTTTTTCTTCAATTGAACCTCGCAATAACTGAGATATCAACCATTAACAAGAGTAAAAACTTGCCCAAATGTCACCCAAACCCCCAGGCCAGGGCTGTGAAATTCCAGCTGCCAGGGCTGGGCTTAAAGATGTCACTGCCATGCTAAAGCCTCAGGAGTCAGAACTTCCTGTGCTGTTTTGTGGGAGATGAATGAAGAGGAGCAGATCAGGGATTTTGGCGGGGCAAAGAGCAGGAAATTACATTGTGGGGCTGTTTTTACAATCGGGGTTTGGTTGGAACAAGCTTGGGACATCACAGGGAATTACCAAACACCCCAGCAACTGGGACTGACTGGAAAGACTGGAGTCACTAAGGGGGGTTTTAGTAAGACTCAGACTTTGAGGGTGTTTTAAGGAATAAAGGCTGGAGCAAAGAGAGCACCTTCAGGGATGGGCCATCCCTGCAATTCCAGGTGGGATTTCCTAATGAAGAATTCCACATTTACCCAACAGAGGCACTTTTCATCCTTCTGTGGGGAAGCAGCAGTTCAGCAGCTGCTCTGGACACAGAGAATGTGCAGTCCTGGAATGATTTGGGTTGGAAGGGACCTCAGACTCTTCCCATCCCATCCCTGCCACCTCCTGATGCTCAGAGAGGAAAGAAATGTCTCATGCTGGAGCAGAAAAACTGGGAAAGCCACTGGAATCACCTTGTTCCATCAGCTCCAGTATTGGGTAGGAGAAGCAGCCACAGGCACAAAGATTGGGTTTGAAAAGGACTCTCCACTTTCTTTTTTTCCCCCCGCATAATGGAATCAAGATGTTTTTATTCTGATTGTAATTATTATTCTTCAGCCAGGATGCAAATGGTAACAGAGCTCCTGCAGAAATAAAATCTCTGTGTTTGAGTGCCAGAACAAATCAGCTGAGTGCAAACTGAGGCTTCAAGAGACTCCTCAGAGTCTCCTGGGAGAAAACCTGTCTCAGGTAAAAGCTTTTCTCCCATTTGCCATCATCACATCCCAGTGGGGTTTGCATTTCCCTTCCTGGAGGTGGTAGCTGGGCCCTTGCAGTGGCAGGAGGTGACAATCCCGGCTCCTGAGCCCTCTGCCTGCTGCTGCTCCTGGCTCGGGGCAGGAATCACGTGGAGGTCCTAAAGCTGCATCCATCCCCATGGCAGCGGCTTCCCATGCTCCCAGGATGGGTGGGAAGGGGCCTGGCAGGGAGAGGGGCTGGGAGGGGGTGGCAGCGCTTACACCGAGCCACGGCTGGGAGGTGACACCTCTGTCACCCCTCTGTGACCCCACAGGGCAGCTCTGCCTCATGCTCTTCACTCAGAGCCACACCTGGGGCTGCCCAGCACCCTGGAGGTGGCTTGGGACACTCTGGAGGTATTTAGGGACACCCTGGAGGTGTTTGAGAACACTGGAGGTGTTTGGGACGCTCAGGAAGTGTTTAGGGACACTCTGAAGGTGTTTGGGACACTCAGGAGGCGTTTGGGGACTCTCTGGAGGTGTTTGGGGACACCCTGGAGGTGTTTGGGAAACTCTGGAGCATTGTTCCTCCCCTTCAGCCCAGCAGCTGAAACAATTCTGTTCCTTCCGAGGGGAATTCAGATAAATGCCCAAGTCACTTGTGATGGAATCCTGAAGCACCTGAACCTGTGCTCGAGTTTCCCAGTTCCCGCTGCCTTCTTGTAGTCCCAGGGCAATTTCTAGTCATTAGATGTGAAAAGTCACATTTCACCAGTAGGCTGTTCCTGGATGATTGTGAGGAGCATTTGCTGCTTTGCTTTAGGGTTAAAGCCCCACTTTGCCTCTGCTTCCATCAATCCTTAATTACTCCTGTTAGAGGAGCAGCAGGGATTGAGCAGCACTGCTTCAGAGAGTTTATCTGCAGATAAAACCCCAGCAGTGTTTTTAGGAGAAGGGGCCAGACAGGATCTCTGTGACACTGAATGGAATGTGAAAAAGTCCCATTTTATTTATTTGGGTAACACCATGTTTTCCTCAAAGCTGCTTAGGTGTAGCTTCTGCAGCTTCTTCCCTGCCCCCCGCCTTGTTTTTAATTTCCCTTCCCTTCCCTTCCCTTCCCTTCCCTTCCCTTCCCTTCCTTGCCCTGCCCTGCAGCTGTGGGGTGACACCATTGGGTTCCAGGTGTTCTGCCAGTTTTTAAGCATTCCATGTCCTGTTTCTCTGTTATCAGACAAAGATGAGCTCGGCTTTCCAGGTTTATGGCAGGAATTCTGGGTGATGTGTTCTCCTCGTCCCACATCCAGGTACAGCCCATTTTCCATGGACACTCCAGCACTGCTCTCATCCTGCTGGGAACTATGAGCCTGTGGAGCCTCAATCCCTCACCCCAAGCTTTGCTCCCAGCAGGGCTGAGGGGGACAGTCCATTCCTGGGAGCCTCTGGGGGTGTCACTCTGTCATTCCTCACTGGAAAAGGGGGGACAGGGAGGGAGAGGCTCCTCCTTGAGGGGCTGAGCAAGAGGAGCAGACATTGCTCAGCTCTGGGCTGCAGCTCCCATAATTTATTCCTGATCTATGGCTCTGGCTGGGCCGGAAATGGAGAGGAGGCCGCTCAGTAACTGCAGGGAGTATTTATCCAGGGCTAAGCAGATGCTGTGCAGACGAGGCTGCCACTAACGAGCCAGCGAGAGACACCAGATCCTCAAAGGCAGAACAGCAGTGAGAACAGGGAGAGGCTTTAGTGCCAACCTGAGCATGGAAAACATCTCCCAGTATCCTCTCCTGAGCGTGGAAAACATCTCCCAACCTCCTCTCCTGAGCGTGGAAAACATCTCCCAACCTCCTCTCCTGAGTGTAGAAAACATCTCCCAACCTCCCCTCCTGCTGTCAGATGGATTTCCAAGGAGACCTCAGGATCCCCCCCCCGACCCAGGCCTGTTCTGACAGACCAGGCAGCTCCAAGGATGTGCTCCTGCCCTGTGGGATCCCCCAGCAGAGCCCACAGGAATTTCTGCCCAGCTGAGGAGCCAAATCTTCCCATTTTATTCAACTTAAATCTCTCCCATCCACCATTTCTGAGGAATATTGAGACCTCCTATTTTTTTCCCTGTTTCTCAAATGTCAAGTAGATCTTTTACAGCAGCTCTTAAGAAGATAAAGGGGATTAAAGGATCATTTTATCCTATTTAAAGTTAGCTCTGAGACGATAGGAGTAAACAGGAACATTTTAAAGGATGTTAATCTCGGCTCGTTTTTATCCCCCCTCTCCTTTTCTTTTTCTTCTTCGCCAGCAAAATTTCACTTTGCTGGATATGTTCCCTTTTGAGGGTGCAATGATTACAAAGAGGCAAATGCTGCCACCCTTTCTCCTCACTTCAAAAAGCAGACACAAAATATCACTCCTGATTGCAATATTAAACATTAAGTTTAAATTGGGCTGTCAATCATGGGTTTAAGAGTTTATGGAAAGAGATGGAGGGAATCAGAGGGGAACAAAAAGGTTTTGGGCAAGGCAGGGAACCTGTCCCTGCTTGTGCCACCCCAGAAAGTGAGGCCACGGCTTGTTAGCAGCAGAATAATGAAGATAACATTGTTTAAAAAAAACCCAAGCAGCAGAAATTTGAGCTTTGGAATGTTCAGGGGGATTTCAGGATAAGCTGTCAGGAGACACAGCCCGGCGTGGTAACATCTGATGGTTCTCTCACACCTCAGACTCACAAACCCAGCTCCTCTGTCGGTGTCTGTAACCCAGCACAGCCCACAAGGACATCAGTGCATCAGAGGAACCAGCACCTCTGATATCAAACCTTGGCAGCTTTGATAAACTTGGGATCAGGGGCTCTCTCCAGTGCTCCGGAGCCTGGCTGTGAGCTCGGGCTGCCCTTGTGGCTGGCAGGGAGGACACCCCCTCCCCGGAGCAACCCCTGCACTCTTCCTGCCCGTTCCAGGCTCCCGCAGATCCAGCAGACAGTTGCTGGTTTCCAAAAACCCCAAGCATCAGCTGCTCTAAAGCAACTCTCATTTTCCTGGAGATTTTATAGACCCAGTGGATCCAGGGCATCTGGGGATCAGCCAAAGCATGATGCAAACAGCAAAGTGTGCTCAGGGTTTCCTGAGATGTCTTCCCAAGCAAGGCCTTGCTGTGGCTTCCAGAACAACCCCCTGGTTTTGGGACACATCTGGAGATATGGGATCCAGCCCCAGTCATGAGGGTGACAGCAGGAGGGACTCACAGGAAAGAAGCCCTGTTGGGGTCCCAGCAGGCTCTGAATATTCAGGAGGAGCAAAGTCACCTCTGGGGGTTTCATTTCTGGGTGGGTGTGGAAGCAGCACGAGCTTTTGGCTCAGGCACTGATCAGATGCTTCCTCTCCCAGAGCGCTGAAGATTTGTTCGTTCTTTGTTTATTTCCCTTAATCTAAAATAAAAGTCACAGAGTCTTCAAGTGCATGTTTTGCTCTTTGTTTGAGCAACATAACAAAGAAAAACAATTGCAAAGGCAGGCATTGCATTCCACTTCCAGACTTTCGAGGGATTATTACCAATGGCAGGAGAGAGGGGAATTACAGCTTTGGAAACTCATGGGGAAATACTGGGACAGCAGCTGCATTAAAGAGCTTCACTCATTTTTAAACTTCACTAATTATGTTCATTTAATACCAGACAGGAAAATATTGACAAACAACACAGGAATTAAATGGAATTTCCAGCCATGGTGCAGCTGAACCTCTGCTGGAGCCTCTGGAGAGGGGCTGAGCACTGGGGTTGGGCTGGGATGTCCTGCACCAAAGGCAAGGACCTGCCATGGAAAGGGCAGTTATTCCATGGATGGAATGCCATAGAAAGGGCAGTTATTCCATGGATGGAATGCCAGGGAAAAGGCAGTTATTCCAGTGGTGAACATGCCAGGGAAAAGTGTCTGGGCTCAGGCAGAAGATCTGGGGGCTCAGGCCCTGTGGGCTGGCAGAGCCTGTCCTCTCCTCTCCTCTCCTCTCCTNCCCCTCCCCTCCCCTTATGAAGTCTCTCACTCCCCACTTTTCTCCATCCCTTGGGGGATTTTCCCCCACTTTTTTCCGTCCCTTTCCACACCTGCTCTGTCCCTCCTGGCGGGGGGGGAACTCCCAGCAAGCTCCTTCTAGGCTGGAGCCCCATCACTTCCCACATGGCTTAAAGCACCCCAATCCAGGAGAATCTAATGCTCTGATTCTCCTCTGCCAGAGGCAGATTAATCAAATCCATTTTCACTAAATGGTTCCCTCAAAAAGGACACCCTGGATTGGTATCAGGTGCGGGGTCGTTGATAGGGATCATCAGCTGGATAAGAGAGACCCTAGATTAACAAGAAAATATCCTGGTTTTATGAGGGAGTCCAAGCTTTAATCCCCATAAAAGTGCCCCAGGATGTTCTGGAGGGCTGTCAAAGAGAACAGGACCTGGCTCATCAGGGCCTGTCACCAGCCAAGCTCCAGCCCAGCCTCTCCCAGAGAAAAGCTGCCGAGATGGAAAGCGAGCAAGCTCCTGGCAGCCCATCGATCCCACAGCCTGGGCCTGCCAGATAAACACTTCAGGAAAAGCTTCCAGAAAAATAATTTGGACATCCATTATCTCAGCCAGCCCAGCAGAGCACACAGCCCTGCATTCCCATGGTGCTTCCAGAGGGGTTTGTGGCCCTAGTGGCAGTGCTGCACAGCCCAGATACGGGATTGGGAAGGGATAAAAAGATGGAGCAGGGACGGGAAGCAGTCTGTGGCTGCAGAGGGGTTGGCTTTGAGGCCGGGGCACAATCGGAGTGGTTCTCCCCTTTTCTTCTGCTCTGAGTTGTGTTTATCAGCCCTGTGGAGATCCGAGCTCTCCTCTGGCTCCTCTGCACAAACATCATGGTTTTATCTTTTTTACAGAAAATTAACCCAGGCACAAGGCAGGGGATAACTCCTGGCAATGCCCACTGCTCCTCCTGGTGTGCCCATGGCCAGGCTGGTCCCTCAGGCTGGGGGAGACAGCTCTGGTCCCTCCCTGGTGACCCAGTCCCAGCCCCTGTGTGCTCAGCTCTGGGGACACAGGTCCCTTTCTCTTGGCATCCCGGAATTTCCCCCACGCAGGGGCCAAAGGCTGCTCAGAAATCTCACCCCAGTGAGGTTTTGTTGCCCCTCTAAGATGGGGTGGGGTTGTTGGTCACTGCTGCATGAAGGGGGGGACAGACAGAGGGACAAACCAGTGGCAGGGGGGTTGAGGAAAGGAAGTTGGAGATTTTGGAGGGATTCTCCTGTTCCTGTTTCCTGGGTGTGAGCAGCACAACTGGGGGACACCAAGGGCAGCCCCAGCAGCAGTTCCAGCTGTGCTGAAACTGGTCTGGCCCTCCAAGGTCTGTGGTGAAGGAGCAGAAAAGAAGGATTATGAGGGACAGAAGCACCCAGGCACGAGGGGCCATGGAAATAATTTCATCCCACCCCTGCCGTGGGCAGGGACACCTTCTACTATCCCAGGGTGCTCCAAGCCCCATCCAGCCTGGCCTGGGACACTTCCAGGGATCCAGAAGCAGCCACAGCTGCTCTGGGAGAGCACCCAGAGATGCCTGAGGGCCATGTCCCAGCCTGGCTGAGCAGGGAGCAGGACAGCCTGGATGCAGCTGTGCCCAGAGAGCTGCAACTCAGACAGAAACAACTGAAAAATGGGGCTGGGAGCCACCTCTGGAGCATTTTGGTGTCCCTTCACTGCCCCAGCCCTGCTGTGCCCAGCCCTCATCAGCACAGCCCTGCAGGCTCTGTGTCTGAGCCATGTCCCAGGGACAGGAGCAAATATTGCAGTGCTCTGATGAACCAGAGTTCAATTGAACTTGGCTCAATTGAATAAAGCCCATTTTCACAGCTGCTAATATGGTTTAACCATCCGCTGGAGAAGTTAATTTGGATTAATTTCCCTGAAAACTCCCGAGTAGGGGAGTCCTGCATCACCAGAGGCATGGGGAGCATTAGCAAAGTGACCTCTCCATTAACCCAGCGTCACCATGTCCTGCACTGCTCCTTCTCCAGCAGTTTTCCCATTCTGTGGGACAACAGAACACCACAAACATTAAACAGGTCTGCTCCAGCCATGCAGATGGATTTGAAATCACCACACCAGGTTAAAGAGGTCTGGTGCAACAAGTACCTTGCCCATAATCAGAAATTCCTTTAATATTCCATTGACTGATTTCTTTATTGCCCTTTGATGAGGTTTAACACAAAGCCACCATCGGCCCCAGAGGCCTCCGAGCTGGGCCCGGTGCTTTGTGCCTGCTGAGAGGGGCTGGATTCTCCAACTGAATTACAGTTATTGTCCTGCTTGTAGCATTTCTCACGTCTCCTGGTGACAGATGGCTCTGCAAGTGACAGCAGATTTGTGTTTCATTAGGACACTTAGCCAGGAGATCGATATTGCTGCACGCACCTCTCGGAGAGTGCGCTGAGCCCGCCTGCCTGCCTGGGCTCAGTGGGATTTGGGGAGCATGAGCTCCCTGGCAGACAGATGTTGTATTGGAATAAAGCCTCACTGCTTCCCAAACAGCCCTGCTGGAAACCGAGGAGCTCTGACTGGCACACTGCACCTCTTCCTCTGCGTGGTGGCATTTTTTGGGTTCTGTCAGGGCAGAGCACCGAGGCACCTCCTGCTTCCCTCACAGCCTGGGCACGGCTCTGGCTCCATTCTCCATTGCCCTCTTGTGGTTCTGGAGCAACAGCTCAGTTGAAAACCTCCCCAGACCCCAACAATCCCTCCAAAATTACAGCCTAACACACTGAAGGAGACTGTCAGTGTCTTAGAGGAAACACAAAATATTTCCAAAAGGCTTTGTTTTATTTTACCCCTTCCCGCTCCCTCTCATTGTTCCATCCTTCCTCTGCTCCACTGCCATCATTGATTCCATCCAGGAGTTACTCTGGAGTTCAGGCTGTATTGATGATTCAGGTGCTAATGAGTCCTTCCAGGGTAGGCAGCAATGCATAAAAAATGCATTTAAACCTCCTCCTTATGGAGCATTGATTTAGTGTGATTAAAAGTGGGTATCAGGCTTTAGTTATTCACTGCTGGGTGCTCAGACATCACCACAGGAAACACTGGGAATGAAGTTTCCGAAAGTGCTGGTTGTGCTTGGAGGGTGCAAATGAGCACAGGGTTGGTGTCAGGCTCTGGGTTCACTGAGGGGAAGATTCCTGCAGCAGATACTGGGGAAAAATCCTTCCCTGGGAGGGTGGGGAGGCCCTGGCACAGGTTCCCAGAGAAGCTGTGGCTGCCTCTGGATCCCTGGAAGCGTCCAAGGCCAGGATGGAATACCCTGGGACAGTGGGAGGTGTCCCTGCCCATGGCAGGGGTTGAATGAAATGATCTTTCAAATCTTAGTCAAACCAACCCAACCACTGAGATTCCATGAGCCCCAACCATTCTGATTCCATTAACCCAACCACTGAGATTCCAT
>WEZZ01009285.1:6490-73848 GCA_013400585.1 Chloropsis cyanopogon | reverse complement strand
ACCCAACCACTGAGATTCCATTACCCAACCACTGGATTCCATGAGCCCAACCATTCTGATTCCATTACCCAATCACTGAGATTCCCTGAACCCAACCACTGAGATTCCATGAGCCCCAACCACTGAGATTCCATGAGCCCCAACCACTGAGATTCCATGAGCCCCAACCACTGAGATTCCATGAGCCCCAACCACTGAGATTCCATGAGCCCCAACCACTGAGATTCCATGAGCCCCAACCACTGAGATTCCATGAGCCCCAACCACTGAGATTCCATGAGCCCCAACCACTGAGATTCCATGAGCCCCAACCACTGAGATTCCATGAGCCCCAACCACTGAGATTCCATGAGCCCCAACCACTGAGATTCCATGAGCCCCAACCACTGAGATTCCATGAGCCCCAACCACTGAGATTCCATGAGCCCCAACCACTGAGATTCCATGAGCCCCAACCACTGAGATTCCATGAGCCCCAACCACTGAGATTCCATGAGCCCCAACCACTGAGATTCCATGAGCCCCAACCACTGAGATTCCATGAGCCCCAACCACTGAGATTCCATGAGCCCCAACCACTGAGATTCCATGAGCCCCAACCACTGAGATTCCATGAGCCCCAACCACTGAGATTCCATGAGCCCCAACCACTGAGATTCCATGAGCCCCAACCACTGAGATTCCATGAGCCCCAACCACTGTGATTCCATTACCCAACCACTGTGATTCTATTACCCAACCACTGAGATTCCATTACCCAACCACTGGATTCCATGAGCCCAACCATTCTGATTCCATTACCCAATCACTGAGATTCCCTGAACCCAACCACTGAGATTCCATGGTCTCTGGGAAGGCAGGATGGGAATCCCAGGAAGGAGTTCCTGCCCTGCTGGAGGTGCTCTCCTGGAATGGAGAAGCACTTTTGAGGTGGAATTTGTACACAGCTCACTCTGTGTCTGTCTCAGCTGCCACTCAGGACACCCTCAGACAGGGGCTTTCACCCCAGTGCCGCTGTCACCAACCTTAACCCCTCCCTGACCTCACTGCTGTCACTCCTGATTCACAGCAGGGCCACTGGACCAGTCCCAGGCCTCCCCTGCTCTGTGCATGCTCAGCTTCAGGAGCCTTTGGCACTTAGAGAGGGGAAAATCTTATAAACCCCGTTTGATGTTGAGCAGCAGCTTCATGAATTGCAAAACCGCTTTAAAACCTGGGCATTACAGAAAGGTCTGCTCTGGTTCAGGGCCTCTGTCACTAAAGCTCCCCACGTGCCCCTTGCCAAGGCAATTAAAGAGTGAGAACCTGAAATCTCCCTGTCTGGGCCAGTCCCCACCCTTCTGACTGAATATTTCATCTTCCAGGGCAATTTTGGAAGTTGCGGGGAGAGTCAGGAGTGGGGGGAGAGTGTTTGTCAGGAGAAAGAGCCAGAAGAAGCCCAAGCAGCATCTCCTTTATGGTATAAATCTCCTCAGTTTCATTTACTCTGCTTGGAATGTGGAGTGGAAGGAAAAAGAGCAGCAAAGCCTTGAGGGCAGAGAACTCCTGACCCATCCCTGCTTTGTCATCATAAAGTCTCCTGGCCCCAAAGTCCCCGTTAGAGGCTGGATTTTGAAGAGCAATAAAGAATGTCAGGCTGACAAATGTATGCTATCAGCAGAGATCTCCTCTGCAGTTTCCAGGATGATTGCCCAGCTTTATTGCCCCTCCCTGGGCTGGGAGCTGGGATTGCTCTGCTCCAGCTCAGAGAGAGGAACCAGCAGCTCCAGAGGAGCTCTGTGCCCAGCTCAGCTGTCACTCCAGGATTACAAATTTGGTTGGATAAATCTTCAAAGGTCAATGACTGACAAAATCAAAGCAGATTGCTAAGAAGGGAGGAAAATATAAATGATGGCATTGACTCAGGGTAATAGAGACACAAATGGATATCAAATGCTGGATGTCAGACTTCAGATTCTGCCACAAACCAATTTCAGGGTGTGGAGATGTACAGCAGCTGCTCCAAACACATCCTGGACTGTGGCAAGGAAGCATTTCAGCCAGGAAAAGGACATGTATTTATTTCTATGTATGTATTTTTTCTGTATGATATTTCTATGATTACTCTGAATTTCTGATACTTCTGGAAATGCAGAATTCTGCAGGAAAAGTCCCATTCTACCTCATGGTGAGAATGATGGGATCATTATCACTCCTATTTGTTCTTGAAGTCTCCAGACAATAAGCAGGACAATCCAATACACAGAGTTCCTTTCTTCCTCCTGGCCTTTACCTTAACTCCCATAAACCAGGCACGCGTCAGTGTGGGGTGAGAAATCAGATTGATGTGATAAGGGGGGACCTTCTGGCTGCCCACAATGCCCTGACAGAAGGTCTGGTGAGGTGAAGGTTGGGCTCTGCTCCCAGGGAACAGGGCCAGGAAGAGAGGCAACGGACTCAGGCTGGGCCAGGGGAAATGTAGGTTGGATTTCGGGAGAATTTCTCCACATAAAAGGTTGTCCAGGCCTGGCACAGATGCCCAGGGAAGTGGTGGAGTCACCATCTATGCAGGGATTAAAAAAGTTGTGGATGTGGCACCTGGGGACACGGTCAGAGGTGGCCTCAGCAGTGCTGGGAATGGTTGGACTCGATGATCCCAGACGGCTTTCCCAAGCCAGTTCATTCCAGGATAAGATCCTGCTGAGTGTCCCCTTCAGCTGGGCCAGCACTGCCCTGAAGGAATTCTCTGCTCTCCTCACACCAGTGGGAAAGTGGCCTCAAAATGTGAATAAAGTGCCTGGAAATGCCCAGGACTTGTGTTTGTTTTGGTGCCTTCAGCTGTGCCCACACCTGGAGCTGCTTCTGCAAACCCTGGGCAGGGCCTGGCTCTGCCTCAGGGCACAGAAACTGCCAGAGCCAGGCTGGGCAGTGCCAAGGCTCAGGGCTGGCTCCAGCAGCACCTTTGGGATCTGGATCAGGAGCTTTTCCCTCTTCCCAAGCCTTCTCCACAGCATCCCAGCCCAGCCCCGAAGCTGCTCTGCCCTGCCAGGATTGTTTCAGTGGCAGGGTTTTGTATTTGTGCCGGCACGGAGCCCACAGCAGCCCCTCAACAGTCCTTACTCACTTTTCCCAGTGCAATTCCAAGCAGTCGTTGCTTCATCCAAAGGACATGGACAGATTTGTCCCCAGATATCCCCATTTCTGCTCTATGCCTGGGCCTGGCCATGCTGGGGACTCCACTTGTGGTTCACATCTTATATATTTATATAATAAACTGTGTTTTAGGTATATTTTTATGTATTCTACTTAATAAATATGGATGTACTACAAATCCATGCCTTGTGGAGAACCTGAACAGCATTTTTGGGCCATTCTGAGAAGTGTTTAAACAAAACCAGCTCTGCACTGACTGCCTGCTGCCCCCCAGCAGAGAAGAGCTTCCAGAAAAATCAGACTGGCAAGAATTTGGTGGAAAAGGCTGGATTTTGGGGCCTGTTCCCCATGGGAGCACAGCCCATGGCTGAGGGGAGGAGAGGCCCAATTAGGTGAGTTAAGTACAATAACAGTGAAATGCTGCACACATTCCACTGCAATAAAAATGATAATGATTCCACTGAAAAATATCATTACTTCACACTCATTTAATTCTGGAAATCTAAATTCACAAAGGAAACAAGAAGCCCTTTAATCTCAGGGTAGATAAATAGCCCAATTTTATTCCTACTATTATTTTTATCCGTTTCCAAGACATTTTATAAGACTTCAGAACATGAGAGCTTGGTTTAATTAACATTATCACATTAAAAAGCACAGCCAAAAATTTCATGGCATTTTAATTGAAATATAATACTGTCTCACTTCATTTTTATTCTTTTTTTCTGCATCGAGCACCAAGATGAAAAACAGAGTCTGCACTGATGGCTGGCCTGGATGTGGTGGATTAGCAGAGTGGGGTCATAAAAGTGGCCATTTGCTCGGCCTGAGCAGGAAGGAATATTCCCATTTCCTCTGTTCCCACCGTGAAACGATGGCTCTGCCTCCACAGGTGATGCCAATTCCATGTAAATGGTTTTTGGATGGAGGTTTGTGCACCTGCTGCCCAGGATAAAGAGGCAGCTCTGTGCTCTTCCAGCAGAGCACCTTGGAACCTGTCACATCCTGGCCTTTGGCAGCAGGGACCCAGCTGGGAGCTTGTGCTGGAAAATGCCAATATTCCCCTTTTTCAGAGCTCTGGGAATGCTGCTGGCATCTCACAGGGAAGAAGCAGAGCTGGAAGGGCAGGGAAACCATGGAGGGGGGCCTGTCCCAGCTATTGGAATGTGGCAGGAGGTTGTTTGGCACAGGATTTGGGAAGGAGCAGAGCTCAGAGGGCCCCTGGCAGCGCCTGCACCCAGACCTTCCCTCTCCTGTGCCAGCCCCGGGAATCAAAGCTGATTCTCGTTTGCACAGATGAGGGAATCAGTGGGGTGAGATTTTCCAGGCTGCCCGTGGGGTTTGGCACCACAATCTTATCAGGCTGAGCAGGAGCTGCGTGTCCCTCTCCCTCAGGCAGGAAAAACGGGAGTTACCCTTCTAGGATTTGCTCAGGCCCTACCTGAGGCACCTTCCCAGGGAACGGAATGGAGCTGGGAAGGGGGCTGGAGCCCCAGGAGAGGCTGAGGGAGCTGGGAAGGGGCTCAGCCTGGAGCAAAGGAGCCTCAGGGGGGACCTTGTGGCTCTGCACAACTCCCTGTCAGGAGGGGACAGTTCTTTTCCCAGCTGTAGTTCTGCACTCAATCTTGGGAAGCAGAATTCCAAACAGAGAGTTTCACTCCCTGCTTTACCAGCTGACAGAATTCCTCCATTGGATTTCCCTGAGGCTGTGGGCAGCATTTGGAATTTGCAGTGGGATCCCTGATGGCCAGAAGGTTTTTGCTCAGTGTCCTGTCACCAAAAGCTGCTGTGATGCTGCAGCCAGCTTCTCCTAGGGAACTACACTGGGCTTGAGGATGGGGGGATTTCTGTGTCTGGAGAGGGAGAAAATGCTGGAAAGAGAGAGAGATGGCAGAAAAAAAAAATATTTTCAAAATTATGTATCAAGAAAATATCCTGGGTTTGTTCTTCAGTGGAGAGGAAAGAGCATTTGAAACCTCTGTGGAACAAAGGCAGGGTTCATTTCTTTCCTCTGGACAGAACCTGGACAGCTCCACTGAGGGCAGTTTCCCACCCGATGCTTTAATCCATCCTTACTCTTGACAAAATTTCTTTTCCCAGCCATCGATAGCAGAAATCTTCCAGCAAATAGTAACATTTTCTATACTGGATCAATACATTGGCTTGTGTTCATTGATCTGAATAAATAAATTGCCTTACAGTAGCACCAGGACTTTGATTGGAATCTAATGATAAGAGTTTTGTGTGTATATATATATACATATATTAAAGTCATATTTTTCTGTATTTGTGGGTGGCCACCCAATTCCTGAAGAACTGAGGGCCTTAAAGAAGCACATTTGGGAGGCCTGTACTGCTCTCCAGATCTGCTCATGGATAAGGTGACCTTACCCAGGTCTGGCTGGCACAGGGATGGGCTGTGTCCTTTCCTTGGGATACAAAAAGCATCTTTAATGAATTGCTCAGGAGCGTTTTGTACCGTGCATTAGCAACGACACCCTGATAACTGTGCTTATAAATTTATATTTCTCCCTCAGAGCTCTCAAGCTCTTGGCAAACATAAGAAAGGACAGATCTGAAGGCCCAATTTCAATTCTCCTTTTTGTTCCCATCTGTCCTAAATCAATAGAGATATAAAAGTTGGAGATGAAAACAAATCATGGCTATGCTGTAGCTTTCAGGGGGAAGCACTGGCTACATGCAAACAAATCAATAAAACTTCGTATTCTTGGACCTGGACTTGGGTTTGGTCAATAAATGCTCTCTGTTCTGCAGTATTTCACAGCAGCCTCCAAGTCTTTGCCAGGGCCTGAGCCAGGAATTTGGGCAAGAGATGAGATGGGAGCTCCACTTTTAACTGTATTTCTCAAATGTAATGTGGTTTGCTTCTGACTGGAGAGTTTTTGCCTCCCCAGTAGGTGGGAGCAGCCAGAGCCCAATTCCAGCACAGCCTCCTGCAGCTTCCTTTGTGCAGTTTGGTTCCTCTAAAACAGAAGGACTTCCCTGTTAAGAGTTTCCTGCATAGTTTCAGCTGGGAAGGGTCATTGATTTCAGCAGGCAAACAGAAAACAAAGCAGGTTTGAAGGCACAAATGCGAGCAGGTGGATTTGGTTCAATCCCATTGAATCCTGTCTTTAATGCTCAGACCCCAGTGAAGAAAAACAAATCTTTCTAAATGCCCAGCAAAACCTCACCTCAGAATTCAGACCCAGGATGGGAGAGGCTGCTTTGGTCTCCATAAGAAGGAGGCAGAGCTGGTTGGAACCCAGGCATGATTCAGACGGAATTTTCTGAAGGAATGATAAAGGAAATAACACAGGTGGGGCTGCTGGAGGTGCAGGAGGTGTTAAAGGTCGGTGTGCCCTGATGTTGGAAAAATTCATATTAAGAGGAGGAAAAGGTGTTTTTACAGGGTTCCCTTGTGGTGCTTTGTACAGCTCCTGGAGGCTCTGGGGGAGGCTGGGCCTGTGCTCATCAAAGCAAGGCCAGCCCAGGTCACTCATTAACCCAACCCCACCTGGGCACTCAGGGCATGGACAGGCAATCACAGCTTAATGGGCAGTGAGTTTAATCAGCGGATTTCACTCTGGAGCTCTGATGGCCTGAGTGGGAATTCACTCCCTCATGAGGACAAAGGAGTGGGAACTCAACTGGATTTGATCAGCTCCTGCCACTACCACCATCACCACAACTCCCAGGGACCTGGAGCACTCACAAAGAGCCCCCTGAGTGTCCCCAGCCCTGCCCCAGGCTGGCCCAGCACCGAGGGGGTGCTGCAGACCCAACTCTCTCCCTTGGGTGCCTCCCCTAAAACCGCTGCCCTCATGAAATCTGTCCCAGCTTCATTCTGCTGGCCCCCAAGCAGCACGAGGAGCCTGTCTGTCACACCGGGAGTCACAGGCAGGGGAATCCTCCCTGCTGCTACAAACTGCAGGCAGAGCTCTCTGCTCCATTGATCTCCCTTCCAGGAGCAATGTTAATAACACCTGACTGGGCGGGGCAGAGGCAGAGATTATCTCGGGGTTAATAAATGGAGGAGGCCCATGTGGACACAATCTGTCCAGCTGTCCTCTGCTGCTCCTGAGTGTCCTGATGGGCCAAGGAGCGATTCCACGGAGAGAGGAATGGCAGGAGAGGACTCCCCCACCCCAGATTTCCCTGCCAGGGTTGTGGTGGAGCTTTGCTAAGCTCCAGGGGTGCCTTAAAGCTCTGCCACAGAGGGTGGGAGAACCATTGAGCTCAGCTCAGCTGGTATTTGAGTTACTTCAGTGCTGAGACTGGACATGATCCCTCTGGAGCCAGGCTGGGAGAGCTGGGGGTGCTCACCTGGAGAGGAGAAGGCTCCAGGGAGAGCTCAGAGCCCTTCCAGGGCCTGAAGGGGCTCCAGGAGAGCTGGACAGGGACTGGGGACAAGGATGGAGGGACAGGACCCAGGGAATGGCTTCCACTGCCAGAGGGCAGGGCTGGATGGGATCTTGGGAATTAGGAATTGTTCCCTGGCAGGGTGGGGAGGGGCTGGGCTGGAATTCCCAGAGCAGCTGGGGCTGCCCCTGGATCCCTGGCAGTGCCCAAGGCCAGGCTGGACACTGGGGCTGGGAGCAGCCTGGGACAGTGGGAGGTGTCCCTGCCATGGCAGGGGTGGCACAAACACAAATCTGAGCCAGCCCTGCTGTTCCTCAGCTGCTCCGGGCCCTGTGACCCCTCCTGCCTGCAAAGCACCTGCCAGCCCCAGCACTGCTTGGGGCACAGCACAAATCCTGGCGTTTTGGGGTCTTTCCAGCCAGCCAGTCTGGTTGAGAGAGGTAGAACAGACTGCAAGGAATGCCTGGCCAAGTCCAAAAGGATGTGTTCCTTCCTCACCTCCCTGCCATGTCCCATGTGCCTGTGAGACCCCAAATAAACCCACAGGAGCCTCTGTCCCTGTCACTGCCCCCTCAGCCACATGGTTAAGCTCAGTGCTTGTTCCTGCAGTTGTTTATGATTTTTATGATCTGCAAATTTGCAGCTCATCACTCAAACTGCCCAAATCCCCTCAGTCAGACAAACACTTTGGATTTATTGTGCTGCACATTTTCAAATGATTATTTGATTCATATTTCCCCTAATGTTTTCAAAGCTTCATTTTTATTTTTCAAATTAATGAGAGCTGACAAGAATCACCCCAGCCTATGCTGTACCCATGGTGATTGATGTGTTTGTTGAAGGCACAATCCTTTCATGTCCCTTGGAAAATTCCAGAGTCTGTGCAGCAACAGTTGGATTTTCTTCGGGGAGGGTCACTGCTGAGAGACCTGAATGTGTGAATCCACTCAAACATGAGGAATGTCTGGTTCCCAAGGACTAGCCAAGGCACACAGCATCTCTCTAAGTATCCTTCACCCTTTTTCAATTGGGAAGCCAAAGGAGGCAGCTGGGAGCTCTTCCAGGGCTTCTTCAAGGCCAGGAATTGATCCCTCTCCCACCTTGAGCAGGTGCAGAACTCCTTGGGAGGGTTTTTATTCTCCCTGACAAACACTGGTAGAACATTACAGTGAAGTCCAACAGAGCATTCAGAAAATAACCTGACTGAATCTCCTCTCATTTTAGGAGATGTGCAGCTCCTTCTGCCAGAGACTTCTCTGGAGCCACAGAACCACAGAACATTATAGGTAAGAAAAGAACTCCAGGATGATCAAGTCCAAGCTTTGACCAATCCCACCTTGTCCAGCAGGCAGTGCCCCCTTCCAAAGGAGGTGATTCTGCCCCAGCTAAGCTTGGCTGAAATGGCAACAGCCCCTGCTGGGGGACCTGACTCCTCCACCCTGGCTTCACAAAGATTTGGTGGTGGCGAGCTCAGGTTTGCACATCTAAAATAAATCCATACCTTATTACAGAGGAACCCCCTCAGAGGGATGTATTTTATATATCTGGGTAGATCGAGCTGTGCTTTGTGCAGGGCAGAGCAGGGAACTCATCCGCTGATGGGAATGTGGCAAGAAGGGAATGTGACAGTCCCTGTGTTCCTGGATACCCCCTCCTGCACATTCCTGCTGCTCTGGGGCTTCCCTGAGGCATCCCTTCTCTCCTAGAACATCAGAATAATAAAAACTGGAGCTTTCCTCTCCCTGGAGCTAGGATCCTGCTGTTCCTGGCTCCATCCCTGCACCAAACCTGGTGTGGGCAGGGAAAAGTGCTCCAGGTGTGGTGGGAGGGAGGAGGAGGCTGCTGCTGCGGAGCTCTGCTCATTCCCTGCCTGATCCCAGTGCTGGATGGGCCCTGTGCAGCCGTGGGTGACTTTGAGCAGGGAAACACAGGGTCCTGCTGGATGGCTGCGTGATTTATGGGCTGGGGAGATGGATCAGAGGGGATAAATCACTTTGGAACTTTCCATCATCCCCTCAGCGATGGAAGCCCAGCGCTGCTGATTTGTGGCAGCATTATCCTGCCGTGATTCATCTGCAGTTCCGGGCCCTTCCACCATGCTCCCAGCACTCGAGCAGGGTCTCAGCAGCATTTTGGCTGCTGGCTTTGGACACCACAAATCCTGGCGGGTTTTCCTGGGCCCTGCCCCACTCTCTCATCCCACCTCTCCTGTGTGTCCTCTGTGGCAAGCGCAGGGATCAGGCACAGCCAAATTTCCCTTCCCTGGGCTCCAGGAGGTGCCCATTCCCAGCCTGTTTTGGGCCCTCTGAAGGGCACCACAGGCTTCTGCTCTCTCAGCTCCTCCCAGTTCATCTTCACGGACCCAGAGCTTTCCAAGAGCTGCCCACAGACTTTGTGAACATAACAAATGTGAGGAGAAACGAGTTCATTTCTACAGAAATCACTCAGTGGCAGTTTCAGAACTGGGAATGGATTCCATACCATTGATGGATGTTGGATCACACAGACTGCACTGGTTTTCTGGGACAAAATGAGTGTGGAGTATCCTGGTGTCAACCCAGAATTCCAGAATGGTTTGGACTGGAAAAGCTTAAATCCCCTCCAGTGCCACCCCTGCCATCCAGGGACACCTCCCACTGTCCCAGGCTGCTCCAAGCCCCAATGTCCAGCCTGGCCTTGGGCACTGCCAGGGATCCAGGGGCAGCCACAGCTGCTCTGGGAATTCCAGCCCAGCCCCTGCCCACCCTGCCAGGGAACAATTCCTAATTCCCAAGATCCCATCCAGCCCTGCCCTCTGGCAGTGGGAAGCCATTCCCTGGGTCCTGTCACTTCATCCGTTGGAAATTGCCTCTCTCCATCTTCCCTGTCAGCTCCTTCAGGTCCTGGAAAGCCACACTCAGTCACCCTGGTCTGTTTTCCAGGTGAACAATCCCATCTCTCCCAGCCTTCCCTCCCAGCAGAGCTGCTCCATCCCTCTGATAATCCTGGAGCCTCCTCTGGACTGGCTCCAGCAGCTCCAGCTCCTCCTGATGTTGAAATTCCCAGGGCTGGGGCAGCTCTGCAGATGGGGTCTCACCTGAGCCCAGGGGCAGAACCCCAATCCCTTTCCTGCTGCCCACTGGGATCAGCTCAGGGCATGGGGGATGTTATTTCTTGTCTGCTTTATTCTCAGCCCAGCTCCTCCAGGACAGCCAGAAGCTCCGTGCAATGGGACAATGCTCCTGGCATCCCAAACAGCAAAGGCTCCCATGGAATGCTGCCGTTTCACTGAAATAATACATTTTTAAACTTTGCTGTTATGGGAAGGTGTCATTTCTAATGGAAGGTTTCAGTCCTTCCACAGATAATGCCAGAGCCAAAGCCTTCATTTTCAGGAAAATTTGGAAATTGGGGATGAAATTACTCCATTTGAGAATTATTTCTTAAATTCTCTCTTCCGTCTTTCTAACTAAATCAAATTTTTAATAATCAAATTACATGGCTCAGAAAAATGACAGCAAATTAACACTCAGGAAGTTTTTCCTCAAGTTACTTTCCATCTCGTTTTAGGGACCACAGAAAAATGTACGCTGACATTTTAAATCTCAGCTAAACAAAAATTGGCACTTGGGTTTGAAATATTGACTGGAATATTTCCCCTGAGCCCTGAATTACCCCATGGCTTTTGCTGCTCGCTCTCAGAACAGCACTAACCCCACATTTGTGCACAAGGAAGTGAAGCACGGAACCCTCACACAAAGTGCTGAACTTGCAGAGCTGACAAGAATCACATCTGGAGCTCCCATCCCAGCTCTCCCCCTGGATCCCAGCTCTCCGTGCTTTGTGTCTGGGATTTCTCCTCCCTCTGGAGCCCTTCCCTGCACAGGAATTGCCTGGTGCAGGTGGAACCTGCTGAGCCTGAGCACTGCCAGGGATCCAGGGGCAGCCCCAGCTGCTCTGGGAATTCCAGCCCAGCCCTCCCCACCCTGCCAGGGAACAATTCCTAATTCCCAAGATCCCATCCAGCCCTGCCCTCTGGCACTGGGAGCCATTCCCTGTGTCCTGTCCCTCCATCCTTGTCCCCAGTCCCTGTCCAGCTCTCCTGGAGCCCCTTCAGGCCCTGGAAGGGCTCTGAACTCTCCCTGGAGCCTTCTCCTCTCCAGGGGAGCACCCCCAGCTCTCCCAGCCTGGCTCCAGAGGGGCTCCAGCCCTGGAGCAGCTCTGTGGAATCCTCTGGACTGGCTCCAGCAGTTCCAGATGCTGCTGATGTCGGAATTCCCTGACCTGGTGCAGCTCTGCAGGTGGGAATATATTCAACATATCCAGATGCTCAAACTCTGTTACTAACAGGACATCTCCTGCTTTCTCTCTGGTCTTATTCAGTGGAGGGAAGGAATTTTGGATGGAAGAAATCCCTGTCTATTCAGGAAGCAATAATTTCCTTTGTAATTATCTCTCCCCCAAGGATTTTTAAGCACCAAGGTGGCTCTGGAGCAGATTTTTCATTTCCCTGCCCAGCACAGGCCCCCCAGGACAGGCCCTGTGCTCACAAACCCCAAGCACAGCAGTTTTGCACTTAAAAACTCCTGTAAAAAATCTCCATATAAATCTGTGATATAAATATATAAATTTCCAGTCATGCAAAAACACATTCCCTAATTCCTACATAAAAAGCAATGCATTGTAACAGTTTTATTATAATGGGAACTTGAGGATGCTTCTTGTTTATGGGCTGCAATAACCACATCACAGACAAAATAAATCCTAAAAGGCAGTGCTGGAGTGTTCAGCACTGGAGTTTATCAGCTGGGGATGGAGTTATTTCAAGTCAGCCACAAACACACTCATCATCCAGTTGTTATGATTATGATGATGCTTTTAATTAAAATGTTAAAGGAGAAATAGGAAAAGCTGTGGAAAAACACTTGGGGGAAGGTGCAGGAAGAAAGACATGATTTTGGTCCTTCCTTTTCCTGTGTGTTCCTATTTCCCCCAAAATGCTTTGCAAACATTCTCCTCTCCTTCCTTCCTATTTTCTTCCTTCCAAGGAACAAATCCATGTCTGTGAGACACCAGTGCTCCTCCCCAGGAACTGAAACGGGTGCAAGTGAAGCTGAAGGAGAGCAGGGACAGATGGGATATTGGGAATTAGAATTGTTCCCTGGCAGGGTGGGGAGGGGCTGGGCTGGAATTCCCAGAGCAGCTGGGGCTGCCCCTGGATCCCTGGCAGTGCCCAGGGCCAGGCTGGACAAGGCTTGGAGCAGCCTGGGACAGTGGGAGGGGTCCCTGCCATGGCAGGGGGGGCACTGGATGCGGTTTCAGGTCCCTTCCCTCCCAATCCAGTCTGTTCATGAACCCTGAGCATTGGAGATTGTGTTTGCAATCTCTGTGCCAAGAACTGACAGGGTGAAAGACAGAAGACTGTCTTGAGAAGAAATTCCTTCTGACTGCTTGTGCAGGATCTGCAGTTTGCTGTTTTCTTCTGTTTGTCCCCTTCTAATGCCACCTTGGCTTTTTATGTAGTATGAAACTAGTAGGGTTTGCCATGTCACATACATAACTCTCTTTTCTAGCCTGAGACTCCTCTTTGATTCTTTCTTTGCACAACAATTCTTCTTTCATTGGTTTTTTCCTGGATAAGTTGAATTGATCCTGTTCCAGTGACTGGAAATTTTCATGTCTCAGACCTTAGCCTTATCCTTTAAGCCCTTTCCTCTCTGCCTGTCCCCCACACCAAGGTCCCTGTTCACTGACAGCAGCTGTGGCTGACAGAGCTGATGAGTTCCAGGGACAAAGCTGGGAGGGACATATCTGGGTGGTTGTTGGAAACAGATATTTCCCTCTGGCTTCACATCCCAGTCTCTCCCATCTCCATAAACAGCGGAGTTCCTGAGACAGGCCTCGGCCCAGCTTTATTTCCCCACAGGTGAAGGGGCAGAGCAGCAGAACAAGTCCCCAGCAGTGCTCACGAGGCCACCAGGGGCTGCAAAACACCAACAACCCAGCCCAGAATGAAATGGGAGCTGCAAAAGGGCCTGGATTCATTCAGGAGTTGGGCTCAGGACACGGGGGTGTAATTAGCTGCACCAGGGGAGCGTTAGCCTGGAGACTGGGGAGAATTTCTTCCCAGAAAGGGTGGTTAGGCATTGGAAGGGGCTGCCCAGGCAGGTTGGAGGTGTTTAAGGAAGGCCTGGATGTAGCACTCAGTGCCATGGGCTGATGACGAGGGGGTGTCAGGCCACAGGTTGGACCCAGTGATCCCAAAGGTCCTTTCCAGCCCCAATAATTCTGGGATTCTGTGTCGTTCACCTTTCCAGAGAGGCCATTCTGTGGTGCCTGGCAAGGGGAGCCTCTGGGGTGTTCCAGGCTTGGCTCACAAGGATCTAAGCCATGGAGAGAATATTCATTTATTTGAATTGCAGCTAAAGCTGCAGTTGAGCTGTGGCTCCTCCACACTTCCAGAAGAATTTGCCCCTTAGCTCATCCCCTGGGCTCCTGCTCCAGCTCCCTCAGCACAATAACCTGATCCTGCTTTGCACAGAGCTGCCTCAGAGTTTGTCAGCTCTGTTCTACCTCAGGAATTTTCCAGCCATAGGAGCTGTTACTGACACCTTGTTCACATCCTGCTTCACAGCAGCAGGAATTGCACCCAGGCTGTCTCCAGCCAGGCAAATAATTCCCACCCAGCTCCTGAGAGAGATGGTCCAACCCCCAGCTGGGAGGGAGAGCTGCCACTCGAGGCGTTTTAACCCATTTCCAGCCAGTAACTGCACTGGTTGTTTGCAGCACTATTTTCTCAGCTGAACGTGCTGGATTTGCTATGCCTTTTGTAAGATCTTTCCTAAATTAATAAATACACTAAGCAGACAAGGTTAGGCTGGATATTTTTCTCTGGGAGGGTGGTGAGGCAATGGAAGGAAATTCCCAGAGCGGCTGTGGCTGCCCCTGGATCCCTGGCAGTGCCCAAGGCCAGGCTGGACAGGGCTTGGAGCAGCCTGGGACAGTGGGAGGTGTCCCTGCCATGGCAGGGGTGGCACTGGATGGGATTTATAGTCACTTCCAGCCCAAACCATTCCAGGATTCCCTGATTATCAATTAGGCTTTTAATTAGAATTTTTGCTCCTTTCTTGTCCAGGATCACATATTCTTTAACACTGTGGAGGTAAAATTAATGAAAAGGAGCTGAGGCAGACAATGGGATTGAACAGAACGATCCCAAATCCAATAGCTAAGGAACCACAGCCAGAAAATGCCACATAAAGTAGGTTCAGTCCAACATAAAACACATTTAAAGCCATGTTGAAACTGCAGTTTTAAGAATTGCTTATCCAGGACAGACTGCAGCAGCAGTGGATAAACCACTCATTCCTACATTTCAACAATCTTTAACTTCTCTGCTGATCCCACAGCGATGTTTTGGGAGGAGGAGAAGGTTTCAGGCAAAACAAGGATGATTCAGAAACTGGGAGGCCTGGAGGGCTCAGTCCCATGTTAGCACTGAGCAGCAGAGAGAGGAATGTTTACAAGGAGGATGATGGGTCACTGGCTTTGGCTTCAGAGATTTGAGAAGCAGCAACAAAAATGATAACAAAAAAATAGCCCGAGGTTCTGACCTTTGTGAAACAGAGAATTCAGAATCCTCAGCCAGGCTGGGATTTCACTTTGTCCTGCAGCTGGGATTTAATAAAACATCGGCTGGAGCTCAGATCCAGGACACACCTGAGCCATTAGCAGAGAGATCTGTTTGTTGTCCCAGTCTGAGCAGGACCTGGAGCTCCACAGGCTGAGCTCGGTTTGTGTCCCTCAGCTGAGGGTCAGCAGCAGGAGCAGGAGCTCATCCCAGTGTTCTTCTTGGCTTGGAAATAAAATAAAACAAAACCACTCTGCTCAAGAAGGCAGAGAGAGCCTCCCCCCAGTGCTGCACCATGTGCACGTGGAACTGGGAGCCAACATAAAAGGTGTCATCTCCTGGCTGGAAAAATATCCCTGTTCTTATTTCTAAGTCAGTGGCTCCAATGAAATGAAATTGTTGCTGTTATTTATCTTGTAAACATCTTCTCCAATCCACCACTGTCAGCACCCATTATTTTCCTACAAGCCTCCTGATAATGATCCATATCATCATCCCCCACTCCTCATCTCTCTGTGTCCAGGGAAGTCACAGCTTTCTGCTGCAAAACATCAGCTTCTCACACCCCTCCCAGAGCAGCAAAAAAATTATACAGGTGACCAGACAGCAGAAGGTGAAGAGGAAAAATATGAAATGCCATGGAAAAAGCCAATAAAAGGAAAAATAAACTCATAATTTACTGTGAGGGTGGGGAGGGGCTGGAACTGTGCCCAGAGCAGCTGTGGCTGCCCCTGGATCCCTGGCAGTGCCCCAGGCCAGGCTGGACGGGGCTTGGAGCAGCCTGGGACAGTGGGAGGTGTCCCGGACCATGGCAGGGAGTGGAACAAGACTGGCTTTAAAGTCCCCTCCAGCCCAAACCATCCTATGATTATATGATTTGTTAAAGGAAATTTTGGGATGAATTTTGAATGCATTCAGGAGCTGGAGCTGCCCCTCCAGCTCCTGAATGCATCCAGAATTCATCCCAAAATTCGTCCTTACATCTCTTACCCCTTGGGGCTGGGGAGGCCACTGGGCTGGAGGCATTTCTCTCACGCTGATGCTTAAGTTTGGCTTCAAACAGGGTGGCCCTGCTGGTCCCTGCTATGGGGGTGATAAATCAGCATCCAAAATCCATCCAAAACCCATTAAAATCCATCCAAAATCTATCCAAAACACAGCACTGGCACAGCAGGCTGATGAACAGCCCACCAAGGTTCTTTTCTCAGTGCTTTTGGACATCACACCCTGCTGCTGAACAACTGTCAGGAGTTTTAAACACCATTTCACCCAAGCCAGGGAGCTTTTTGTGCAGACCAGTCCAAATTGAGAGCTGTTAATTAAGCATGCCAGCAGTGAAGGCAGCAGTGATGCCAACATTCCTCTAAATCCCCACGGATATGGTTGGAAAAATCCCCCAGAGCAGGGGCAGAAGGTCTGAATGATCAGAAGCAACTTCTCAGCTCCCCTTTAATCACCTCAAACGATCTCGGAGAGGAGCACACACCATGAGCAGGAAGTTTCTCTGCTAGTTCCTGGGATGAGAGGCAGTAGGAGGGGATTTATCACCCTGTGAGCACCAAATGGGAATGAATGAAGGAATGAATGAGTGGCAGCTTGTCCAGAGCTCAGCACAGAGGAGGAGACAGAGCAGCAAAGCTGTTGTTAATCTTGAGCTCAGCTCCTGAGCTGCAGGCACAGCAAACGTGGCACTGCCACTTGGCTGCCCACCAAAGGAACTCGGCGTTAAACAGGAGTTCTTTTCCTGATGGATGCATTCCTGAGAATGGAGAGTCATAAAAGAGAAAAATAGACTGGTTGTGCTTGGGTAGCAACAACCTGTGCAGTCATTATCATCAGCTGCCCCTGTGGATCAGGATTCTGTGTCTGTGCGAGGCACTTTCCATGGTAATTTATCAGCACGTGGATTTATGGACTCCACAAACACTGTCTGGGGCATTGTTTTCCCCTCCAGTTCCCCAGAAATGCCTCTATTTAGGTTTGGGCAGATTGCTGCTCCTCTGTGGCACTGCTGGGTGGGAAGAGGGGCCTGGGCTGCCAGCAGGGCAAGGGAATGCTGAGCCCAGGGGTGGCAGTGGCTCTCGGGGGCTCTTGCTGCTGGCCTGGTCCCTGAGGTGGCCCAAAGGATCCCCTCCCATCTCTTCTCATTTCCAACGATGGGAAGTTCTTGCAGGCAAACACCTCCTCCCACCCCTGGATTCCCTGGTACCTCCACAGCTCCATTTTAAAATCACAGAATCCCAGAGTGGTTTGGGTTGGCAAGGACCTGAAAGCTCCTCCAGTGCCACCCTGCCATGGCAGGGACACTTCCCACTGTCCCAGGCTGCTCCCAGCCCCAGTGTCCAGCCTGGCCTTGGGCACTGCCAGGGATCCAGGGGCAGCCCCAGCTGCTCTGGGAATTCCAGCCCAGCCCCTCCCCACCCTGCCAGGGAACAATTCCTAATTCCCAAGATCCCATCCAGCCCTGCCCTCTGGCAGTGGGAAGCCATTCCCTGGGTCTTGTCATTCCAGCCCTTGGAAAGAGTCTTTCTCCATCTTTCTTGTAGCTCCTTCAGGTCCTGGAAGATACAATCAGGTCACCCTGGAGCCTTCTCTTCTCCAGGTGAACAATCCCATCTCTCCCAGCCTTTCCTCCCAGCAGAGCTGCTCCATCCCTCTGATCATCCTGGAGCCTCCTCTGGACTGGCTCCAGCAGCTCCAGCTCCTCCTGATGTTGTAATTCCCAGGGCTGGGGCAGCTCTGCAGATGGGGTCTCACCTGAGCCCAGGGGCAGAACCCCAATCCCTTTCCTGCTGCCCACTGGGATCAGATCAGTGCAGGGCTGGAATATTTTAAGCCTGGAGTGTGGCCAGCACAGAAGCACTTCGCAATTCCTGGCTCCTTCTGGAACTCCTTCAGTTCATTTCCTCACCCGGGCAGAGTCCCGGGGGCATTCTGTGCTGCTGAACAAAGTGGGGAACAAAGTGTGCCCAGGCCACCATGGCACAGACGGGCTCAGCCTCACTGCCAGCACCTCCCCTGGCCGGAGCTCCAGCCCAGACTGGTGCAGCTGTGCTTGCCCAGCTCTGTTGACAGCATCGGTTCCAGCACAGGTGGAAATTGTGCAAACCCAGGCAGAAGCCACAGGAAACAGAAGGGAGATGAAAAGCAATGTTTGTGCAACAGAAATACACAAAAACAATGGGAAGTGAACATTGTTTTGATACTTCAACAAGGATGTTTTCCAGAAAGACATTATTTTTCCTGGATATTGAAGGGAAGGAGCTGAAATCACTGGAAATAATCCAGCTCCCCCTGACAGTGTGAATAAAAATCCCATATGTACAATGTGTACTTTGTACAGATGGCAGTGTGAGGAGAGATCAGAGACTTGAGGAACAAAAATATCAACCCCAAATCACCTGATTCCAGGGATTTCCCCAGCTCCAAGTCCCTTTCAGCCCTTTTTGCTCTCATGGGATGGTTTTTACTGGTGAACTCCAGTGCAGAACAGTGTGGGTGTGACAGGGCAGAGGTTTCTTGTCCCGTCTGTGCATCCACAAGCTGGTGTAGGCAGGTGAAATTAATTTCTTCTTTTGCCATTCCCAGAGAATTTTTCATCCCCAAGTTAATTCTGAGCGCATTTGGAATCAAGGCTGCAGGTAGATTGAGTAAAAAATTAAAGTTAAGCTCTGCAGAAGGGACATATACATGCAGCAGTGGTAAAAGTGGGCAGATATATTTTAAAAATTAATTGTATCATAAATTAATAAGTTAATTAATGACCACGCTTAGCATTCTGCTTTCAACACGTGTGATGAGGGTGAGTTTTTTACAAGAAACTCATAAACTCTTCAGCCATTTGAGAGGTTGTGATGAGGGACACACAGTTCAGGTTGGGGAGCCAAATGTGGGGAAATCTCATAGGCCTCAAATCTCAGAGACTGCAAATCTTAAACTCCTCAAATCTTAAAGTCCTCAAACAACTGCTTTTTTTTCACAGGTAGAGACAAAAAGATTTGTTCTACAAATACATGTTTGTGGTCAAGTGATCAGTGCAGTTTAATAAGCCTGGTTGCAGACAAGGGTTTGTGCTGCATCCCTAAATCTCAGCCCTTCCGTGCCATTTCCTTGCATTCCAGCATTCTCCAACAATTCCTCATGAAATTTTAATCCCCCTTGCTTCAGGTGAATAATTTATGGCAGCCAGAGGCAGGCGGTCACCAGCCCATGGCCCTGCCAGGGGAAGGGGCTGTTGGAGCAGGACAGGCTCAGCTGATGAAAATCAGCAGTGCTGCACCTCTTCCAGGTGTTGTCCTGATTCCCTGGACTGACAGAGCTGGGGATTGTTCTGGAAATCCATGTTTTCCATGAGGTGATCTCACCAGGAGCTATTGGCAATCAGCAGGTGGGGTTTTGGAGCCAAAGCTCAGCTGAGCTCAGGTAGAGTTCCTCCTCAGGAAAGATTTCCCTTTATCAGGGAATTGCTTGTGTTTGGCAGCCTGTGACAAGAGGCAGCCAAACTCCATTTCATTTATCTCTGCCCTGAGCTCCCAATTCCAGCTCTTATCCTGGCAGGAATCAGCTGAGGTCTTCCCAGGAGATATCTCTGACTCCTACTAGTGGATTTCAAGGCGTGATTCCCGATTTTCCCCAGCCCAAACAAGCAGTGACTCAGAGTTTGTTTTGGGAAAAGCTCTTTGATCCATGTTCCTTCCAGGGTGGATTTCCATTTTGCCCTAAAAATCAATACACAGAAAGCCAATCCATGGCCTCACACCATACAGTCCTATCAAAGGCCTCATGATCTGAAAAAGTGGGGAAAAAAGGAAAAGAGGGATAACAGGGAATGGAAGAGCTTTTGCTGTTCACCCCATGGAGTAGCTGTTCCCAAGTCAATGCTCTCTTGTTTCAATTCTGGGTACAAAGCAGAAGCCATCTGGATAAAACCAAGCAAAAATTTGGATTCCTCCTCTGTGGCAAATCCCTGTGGCTCAATCCTTTATTTTCATTGAAACTGGAGTGGGAAGGGAATGTTTGTTACTGAACTGAAGCTCCAGAAGTTTCCACAAGACATTTTTGAAGTGAAGGGAACAGATTGACACATTTTGAGCTGAAAGATTTCGCTGCTTTTTCCTGAGCTGCTCTCAAACATTCCCTCAATTCTGGGCTGGATTTTCCCCTTTGTGGTGCAGTGTCACATCACAGCTGAAGATTTGTCACCAGTTCTGGAAGACAAAAGTACCAGGAGTTACTGAACAAGAAAATAGTCCATGGTTCTTCATTCACAGAAGTAACTTCTAAAGGAAAAAAGCTGAATTTTCCCCTATTTTAATGGAAAGTTGCACATTCAACACAAGACTGAACTCTTCCTTGTCACTGCTGTTTAAGTTAGATGATGTTTCATGGAATTGTTCAGGTTGGAAAAACCCTCTGAGATCATCAAATCCAACCTGTAACCCAGCACTGCCAAGCCACCTCTGATCATGTCCCCAAGTGCCACATCCACAGGTTTTTAAATCCCTCCAGGCATGGGGACTCAACAACTGTCCTGGAGAGCTGTGCCAGGGCTGGACAATCCTTTCCATGAAGAAATTTTCCTGATATCCAACCTGATCCTCTCCTGGCACAACTGAGGCTGTTTCCTCTTGTCCTGTCCCTTGTATTTGGCACTTGACCAGAGAAAACTCCAAGAAATCCCAACTGATCCCAAAAACCGGGTCCCTGTTCTGCAGTTGGAAAGGATGTGCAACTTTTATGAGGAGAACTGACCAAGGTGCAAAGGAGTTAAGCCCAGCTCTCTAGAACATGCTCACAGCAGAGCCTGAGCTTGCAGAGACCAGGCCCTGGGCCCAGATGACTTTCCCAAGGTCAGAACAGGAGCCAGAGCTGACAGATCCCTTTGTGCCCTTGTTAATCAAAGTTATTAAATTTAAGTGTGAATTCTATCACCCCTTTAATCCTTCTTCACAATAAGAAGCCCTATTAAATCCTTCATGTGCCTGCTTTCATTATAACCTATCAAAGCTGGGATCAATTCTGGGCAGTTAACACGGAGCGCGGGATTCTGTGGCAGGATGAGATCACACCTCTTAAAATGGAAGTGGAGGCTGAGGCATTAAACCTGTAGTAAAGCTTAATTAATCTTTCCCCCTTAAAATACACACAAAATATTTAATCTCAGTCTAAACTTGGGGCTGTTTGAATCAGAGCCAGCGAAGGCAGCTTTGGTCATAGGGAGCTGAGATGTTTTATCCTTAAATTCCCACAAATTTAAGGAGGTGGATGTGTAGGGAGGGGCTTGGGGAGGAGACCCATTAAAGTTTGGAACAAAAGTAATGGGTTTGGGAGGATTATATCTATTAAAATATCCCATTATCTCATGGAGCTTTTAAAATCCCCTACCCGAAGAGGCATCCACAGTGAGATGAGAGTTACCTGAGTGAGGACACAACAGCCATCCCTGCCTTGGGCTGGCAGAGCGAAATTCTCAGATTTAAGTGATTTACAGCTCTTTTCTTCCTGCCAGGGCTGAGGGGGAGCAGAGCTGTAAATCAGAGGGGTGAGTTCTAGCAGTGATGCTCTTGTAGTCTCATAGTACAGGAGGAGCAAAGGATGCTCTGTGTCCTGTCCCTTTCCCAGGGCAGCAGCAGCAGAGCACTCAAGGTTGTTTCTAAACATCCTGTGCTGGGTATTCCAACCCCTCCCCTCCTCCTGGAGCACCAGATTGTTCCGAGGCAACACCCCCACCGTGTTCCTCCTGCAGCAGGGGGATAAAAACATTCAGTTGTTGTGTTCACACTCAGCTCGTGTTTGCTCCTTCCCAGGGCAGCACTCGTGGATTCCATTAGCGAGTTTGTGTTTGCTGCTCCTGAACAGTGCAGAAGGAAGAATAGAAATGCCAGTGCTGGGAGTGTTAATAAACAGGCATCTGGGGATAATGAAGATATTTCATTTGATGAAAGAGAAATGTGCCACGCTGGTTGCGTATTTTTAAAGGAATATTTATGTTGGGAAATAAAGATGCTTCTAAACAAAAAGTCACACGGAATACAAACATGAATGTTCTGTTTTGGCAATGTGGGAACAGGATCCTGATGTATTATTGAAGCAGCCTGGGTATTTCTTTTCCCTTCTTGAAATATGAATACAAAAAATCCAGCACGCTCATGTGGAACATTGTGCTGTAAAAAACTGCCTGGGTTTGGCTGGAAAAATGTTCAATTGGAAGATTACAGAAGGAGTCCATGTGAACAGAGTGTGGAGGGGGATTAAATCCACCCCGAGGTTTGGACACTGCTCAGGTGCCTGTGTTGACACTGGATGCTCTGCAGGGGAGAGATATGGGTTTATTATCAGTGTTACTCAGCTCTGATAACAGGCTTGGCCCTGCAGGGAATATCAATGGAGCTGCACAGCTGGGCAAATAACGACAATATTTGTCTTCATGTCATTTTTGATGAGAAACCTTGGCCAAAAGCCCAATGAAATTTAGTTGTAATGAATTACTGGATAATTCAACAAATGAAGTCAGAACAGGCGGAAAACAGACGGAGGACAAGGCTCCAGCACCTCCCAGGCTGCTGTGAGCAGCAGCAAACACGGGTGGGAAATGTCACCAGGACAGCTGGACAGACCTTGGTGACTCCCAGCAGCTCCAGGGGCATTAATGGGAGTGCTGAACTCGAATCCTGGAATGTAAGATGTTAAATTCATGGAATGGGTCAGGCTGGAAGGACCACAGAGGGTCACTGGTGCCACTCCCTGCTCCAGCAGGGCCATCCCAGAGCACAGGGCATGGCAGTGTGTCCATGGGGCTCTGGAATATCCCCAGAAGGAGACTCCAGCCCCTCTCTGGGAACCATCCATACACCAGGAACATTTGTTCTGTTCCTAAAAAACTGTTCCTTTTTGTTTGGTTTTGGCTGGAAAGCCCAAACTGCCTGAAATGCCCCAGAAAGGCACGAGATTGGTACAAAGTATCTTGCACTGATTCCAACTGCCGCTGATTATCTCTGCCAGCAGAATCACCTGGGGGAAGGCATGGGAGGTGCAACGTGAGCTCCCACGAGGGCCAGCAATGAAAACAGACTTGTGTCACCTCCAGGCTGTAGTTTCTCTCCAAGCAAGCCTGAACAGATTGATTTCTAGGTCTCCTTCAGTGGAACTTAATCAATTTGGAGTGGATTTAACTGAGCATATGGATGATCATGTGGCTGGCACTGCTCCCTCCCCTCAGACGGTGACAGGAATTTCAATCACAGCCACCAATGGCTCCCAGCTTGGAACACAAAAGCCTTTAATGCATTTGGAGCAGTGACTCCTCCTGTCTGGCACCTGGGATGGGGTGGGAACACGGGCTGTGCTTCCAGAGGGTGCCTCAGAACCTCTGTGTCCCCTTGGGTTGTTCTGAATTCCTCCAGAGGGAAATGCTCCACGTTTATCCAGGAGGAAATTCCTCAGGTGGGCATCCAAAAAGGTTGGTTTGAGTCTAGAAGATCACTGAGAGAGGCTGCTTGAAGGGTGAACGTGTGTTCCAATTCCAAAGTGATTCCTGCTTGGAGAAGTAACAGGGCATGGAGAAAACCGGGATGGATTCACTTCCGTAAATTCAGGATGCAGTCCTGGCTAAGGAGCCTTTGGCTGCCCTGGACACTGCAGGTCCTGTGAGAGACCTGAGGCCTCTGGGAGCCACAGCTCCAGGGTTTGCTGCAACTGTCACTTTGGAGAAACTCCTCTTTTAGGAACCTGAATGGAGACCCCAGGACCAGCCTAAACTGGAGCTAATTCCTCCCAGACCCTGGAGTGGGAGCAGCAGAGGGAACAACAGGCCCAGGGTGAGCGATTCCATGCCTGGAGATGCTACTGGAAAAAAAAAATAGTTTATAGGGAGGTGCAGAATTGACAGCACAGGTAGTGGGAAGAAAACCTTTGGGAATGAAATCCCAGCTTTCCCCAGCCCTTTGGGAACTGGGAGCAAGGGGATGGGATTTCCCCCATCCAGAAGGGGTTGCTGGGCTCCCAACACCCCCCACCCCCCCGCAGAGCACCTGATGGCAGGAGGGAACCCTGCAGCTTCCCAAAGCCTTTAGGATTTTTTTCTGATTAACTGAAGGCTCTTTGTGGCTCTACCCTGGCAAAAATGGCTGCAAAATGAGATAATCAGAGGCTGAAGGAGTAGTTGTGCTTATTGATTTATTTTTTTTTTACAATTAGTGGCTCTTTTTCCAAAAATATGAGGAAAATATGGAATTTTTTTTAATGGTTGTTTAATTTCTTATGCTTTTTTCCTTTGAGTTATTATTTGGTATCCTATTAACACTTTCTGTTAACTTATAACAAAAGTTTCATTAAATGTAAAATCTTCAGTGATTATTTCAGTATCTTCATACAATTATCAATGAAAATGTTCACAGACACTTCAAAAGGAGTGAAAAAATGCCCTCATTTTAAAAGATCCAAATAGGAAAAGCTCAGAACTGTTTGTTCAATTATTTGCTGTCTCTCTTGGGTAAAAAAAAAAAACACTGACAATAACAACAACAGAAAAAACCAACTTGTGAGTAATGCTGGAGTCAGCAAATGGGGTTTAAAAAGCATCTCGGAATTTCCCAGATTTATTCATTTATTGCTACAACAGAGAGGAGATGGGAATGAGGGCGAAATCCATGATGGAGCTTCTAGTAGAGCATTGGTGTGGGGAGCAGCTGGGTAAATTCCAGCTGCAGAACAGAAATGGAAATGGAGTATTTCAGGGCAAAAATCCACCCTCCAGTGGGGAGGCTGCAGCAGGGAAAAGGGAAATTCTGGGATAATACTGCCCTGACCCCACGTGTCCCTGGTGGAGATGGTCAGGGAGCACCACAACCCCACCAGTTCCCCTCTGTCTCTCTCTCACTCCTCCAAAATTGTTTTTTTCCCCAGTGTTTCCCTGAATCCTGGATGGATTTGGGCTGTTCCTGGTGTCACACCTCCACTACTCCCCAAAATGCAATTTGCAATGCCTGCTGCTGTCCCAGCCCTTGGAACCCCTGAGAGGGACCAGCCTGGTCTCTGTGCTTTGCAGTTCGGGATGAATCCAAGCACGGTTTCCTTCCAGGACCTCTGGAGCACTCCACGGATCCCAGGGCTGAGCAGTCAATTCCAGCTCTAGCTGGAATGGCCATGGCTGACACCATCAATGAGAAATATTCCAGCTTTTGCCGCAGAATTGCACTTTGTGATGTCATTCTCAGCTCTTCCCAGCCCTGTGGGCTGAAAACTGAAAATGAGATGGAGCTGCTCTCTGTTGGCACCAGGAAATGAAAACAAGAATGGAATGGGAAAGCAAAGCTCCTCTGCCTGTCTGGGGAGGAGCTTTCAGTCCCTTCCTGTTCCCTCTCCTGCACTGTTAATTAAAACATGAACCCCAGTCCAGACCTGAGAATCCCATTTCCATTCTGGTGAGTTCTCATCACACACTTCAGGAAGGGAGAGTGGATTCATTCTGGGAGCAGCCGAGGGTGTTGATGGATGCTCTGCCAGCCTCGGACGTGTTCCTGCCCTGTCCCCTCCCCAGCACCAGGGCAGGACTCTCCCTGTGACACCCACGGGGTCAGGGGCTGTGTGTAGGGCTGGTCCCTCATGGCAGGTGGGACAAGGGGCACAGGAGGGGCCTGTGCTGCTCCCTTCCACCACCTGAGCAGAAGGTTGGGAGCTGTAATCCTCTGGAGAGCTGAGAAATCCCAGGAGAGCTGTGGGCACCAACCTTTCCACTGCTGCAGGGCTGCACCAGAGCCTCAATCCAGCAGCAGCCAGGCCTGGCTGTGGGGAGCCCATCAGACTTTAGAAACTGTGCTGGGCTCAGTCTCTGCTCCCAGAATCTGGACTGGATTGTGGCTGTTTGGGAATTTCAGTCTCTGCTCCCAGAATGGCTGGATTGGCTGGTGACTGTTTGGAAATTTCAGTTCTGCCGTCAGGCATGAGCCAAATTACAAAGAGAGCCTGGTGCAAAGAGCTCTGAGTCAGCCTCAGCATCTCCAGGGTCTCATTCACTGTCAGCTCCAGCCTCTCCAGGCAGAATTGCGACAAACCTGACTTGGGCACTGGGCTGGAGTTCTCACAGTGACATTCATTAACCATATCATGGTGACAGATCTTGAAGAGTCCATAAGTGCTGGTAAACATCTTTCTCCCCAGTTCAGAGCTACACTCCCACCCCGAGGACTAACCCAAGGTCGTGCATCACGAAATTGAGAGAGAACAAACAAAAAGCACTCCTCAAGTCTGCCAGACAAATTCCTTCTTGTCGGGACCATCTGCAGCAGCTGTGCCAAAAGAGATTGTTTGGAATGGCCTGGATATGTCCAAGTGCTGAAGTGCTGAGTGCCCTTGGCCACATTTCCCTGCTGCCCCGAGGCGTCTGTCAGCAGCGCTGTTAATCACAGCCGGATAATGGTTCACAGCTCCCTGAGTTACCCTGCGCTCCTGCTTATTTATTGTGCACGTGAGCAGAGACAAGGCGGCCACTCCTCGGCTCTGGGGATCTCTTCTGGTTTCCCCAGTGAGCAATTTCCCTGCCCAGCAGCCCCAGTGGCATCTCCCTATCCCGGGGCTTTTCCTTGGAGCCTCGCACACCGGGAATGTGCCAGGCTGCTCTGCAGAACTCCCCACTCCTGTGGGAGTCAAGCCAAAGGCTCCTGTGTGGAAAGGCTTCACCACCAATCCCAGGTAATTGGGACACTGCTTTTTTTACTCCAGCAATAAAGCTCTAGGGGATTACACTTGTGCAAGTGACACTTGTGGGATCCTGGGCATGTGATACATTCACGTTCCGTGTGGTGAATCCTGGCGTCTGTCTCTTACATTCCAGTTGCAGTGGTTAGAATTGCATCACTTGCTGCCTTGTGGTGCCATCTGGGAGCACTGGAATTTTCCTGTCCATTAAAGCTGCCTCAGAGCTCGCCTGGGTCTGCTGGTCCCGTCTCTGCTCCTCAGTTCCGTGGCACAGGCTGGCACAGGATGAGGCAGAGTGGACTCAACACCCAAAGAGGCTCTGTCTCTGTCAGCTCATGGGGGGAGAAAAGCCACAAATCCCAAGTGATGAACCTCATTGATGGCCTTGTCATTTATAGGACAGAGGGAAATGGCTTCAGACTTCCAGAAGGCAGGGATGGATAGGATTTTGGGAAGGATATTGGGAGGGTGGGGAGGGGCTGGGCTGGAATTCTCAGAGCAGCTGTGGCTGCCCCTGCATCCCTGGAAGTGTCCAAGGCCAGGCTGGACACTGGGGCTTGGAGCCACCAGGGACAGTGGGAAGTCCCGTGGCAGGGTGGCACTGGATGGGCTTTAGGGTCCCTTCCCACCCAAACCATTCCATGATTCTCTGACTCCTCTGGAGCCTTTTAATGCCCAGTGACAACATTTGCTCCACATGAGACCAAAAGCCAGGCCAGCCCTGCAGTCTGTTGGCAAATCTGTTCTCAGATTTGCTGCAGCACTGGAAAGAACTACAGCAACTAAACGCAAAACAAAAACAAAGCTGCAAAAAAACCCCATGAGTCACCAAAAAAGAAAAATCCCAAATAAACAAGGGAAGCTTTAATTTTTATAGCAGCATGTTTAATTAGTTTCATTTATCTGGGAATTTGGTTTGTTTGTTTTAGGCATAATAAACACTGTGGGCTGTTGTTAATTCAAGATCTACAGCCTGTCCCCAGCGGTGCTGGGATGGGTTTACTGCTCTCCTGCCCTCAGGGTTTCCTTCTGGAGAGCCAAACCTGGCTAATTCCTGATTTGGGCTTTTGGAAAACTCAGCATGGAGACAGTGAAACCTTTCACCTCTGCAGTTCTCCTCTGGGCAGTGAGAATAAAAATCAAATTAAAAGCACCAGGAAAGGCCAGATGTGCAGGTGAGCCCCCGTGGGAGCAGAAGGACACCAGGCTGGGGTTGGGATTCAGGCCTTTTTTAGGAGAAGGGCTTTGCAGCCCTGCCCTGGCTGGACTTTGCCAGCTCTGAGTCATTATCCTGCCAAACTCTCAGTCCCTGTTTGCTCCCAGGAGCTGCTGATCCGACCTGACGGGATTCAGCAGCTCCATTACAAAGGATAAAGGATTGTCTTTAGCAGGAGAGAGAGACAGGAAGAGACAGAACTGAGAGTCTTTAACCAGAACCCTGAATTAACCTTCCCAGAAGGGAATCCATGTGGACTGTGGCTTTTATTTATAAACCTCCTCCTTCCTCCAGGCCTTCTCTGCTCACAAGGAGAAGCAAAGCCATGGAGAAAGGCAGGATTTCGAGGTTATCTTGGCTGAGGGGATCTGCTTGGCTGTACCAGAGAGCCCAAATAATGAGAATTAATTAAACCCCAAAGCACAAATCGGCAAATATAACTCTTGTCCCACAAAACAAAGGAGAAATCTCATCAACATCTGTAGAAGGTGCCCCTGCTGAGCTCCAAGCAGCCTGAACTCTCTTCTCAGGACTTTTGCAAATAGAGGGATTATTTCCCTTTTACTGTATTAGAAGGGGGGTGGAAGGGTGAGCAATTGAGAAACTTCATTATGCACTGAAAGAGGAAATGATTCCAAGAAAAATTTATTTCTCCATATGGGAAAAGCAGAGCTATTTGAGACTCATACTGTGTTCTTTTCCCCCTGCCACTTGCAAAGGCTTTTCATTCCACTCCTCATACTTCATGTTTCAAGTGGATTATTTCCTTCCATTGATAAGGGGATAATTCAGTTAGACCTTGCAGATAGTTATTTCTTTGCTCAGAAGGATATTTTGCATGCAAGGATCAATTTTTTCTCTTTTTTTTTTATTTTGAACATCACCTAGAGCCTGTGGAAATGAGATATATTAGTGAGGACTGAGGGGCTGATCACAAGGAGAGCGAGGGGCAAATTAAACTCTGGTGGGAGGAAAGCAGTACTCTGCCCAGCCACGAGGACTTGGGGAAGTCAGTGTGTAATAAAGTCATGTTCTGCCACTTCAGGCAGCTCCTCTGGGTCCCTCAATCCTCTCTGCTGCTCAGGTAATGCTGCTTTGAAACCAAGGAAACAGCGCAGAACAGACAGCCCAAAAATCCCCTGCACTTCCCTTCTCCCAGGATTTTGGCTGCTGGATTGGCTGCCCTGGGCCTTGTGGCAGGGGAGATGCCTCAGTGGGGTGGAACAAATGTTGTCACCCAGAGCTGGGGCCAAAAATGCTCCTGTCACTCTGTGAACATCCCGTGGGGACTGCCAAAGGAGCACAGCCTGGTTCTTCCGGTTTGGATCCCTGGGAAGAGGTGGAGGGAAGTGCTGGCATCAGGTGGCACCGAAGAGCAGCCAGAGGGTGCCAGGTGTGGGTCTGCCCCCCTCAATCTGCACTGGGGGATGAGACCCCAGGGCAGGGCTGACTCCTGGACCAGTTAAGGCCCCAGTCAGGCCCTTTTCCCCAGGCACACTTTGGATACAGTCCAGGCACAGCTTGGATACAGGCACAGCTTTGGAGCCAGTTTAATGCCCCCTGGCATTTCAGGTTGTGATAGATATGTGACAATAATTCGTGATATATATATATAGTTTGGACTGTACAATTAATATAAAGAAATGGGTGAAATAAATGTGATTGTATATAGAATTTTACTTAGGAATTGTAGTTGAAATAGAGAGACTCTCTTGAGCCAGGGGTCCGTTCTGCTTTGGAATNGCGCAGAACAGACAGCCCAAAAATCCCCTGCACTTCCCTTCTCCCAGGATTTTGGCTGCTGGATTGGCTGCCCTGGGCCTTGTGGCAGGGGAGATGCCTCAGTGGGGTGGAACAAATGTTGTCACCCAGAGCTGGGGCCAAAAATGCTCCTGTCACTCTGTGAACATCCCGTGGGGACTGCCAAAGGAGCACAGCCTGGTTCTTCCGGTTTGGATCCCTGGGAAGAGGTGGAGGGAAGTGCTGGCATCAGGTGGCACCGAAGAGCAGCCAGAGGGTGCCAGGTGTGGGTCTGCCCCCCTCAATCTGCACTGGGGGATGAGACCCCAGGGCAGGGCTGACTCCTGGACCAGTTAAGGCCCCAGTCAGGCCCTTTTCCCCAGGCACACTTTGGATACAGTCCAGGCACAGCTTGGATACAGGCACAGCTTTGGAGCCAGTTTAATGCCCCCTGGCATTTCAGGTCAAGGCCAGAGCACAGCCTGGGCCCCTCACGGAGATGGGCACAGACAGTGGCAGCTCCTTGGGCACACCAGGGTGGGTTTACCTAAGAGCTAAAGTGCAGATTTGGCAACGTGGCTGGCAAAGTGTTTCCATGTCCCCAGAGCCTGAGCCCCACTGCCTGCTTCAAACCCTCCAGGGATGGTCCAGAGGGAAAATCCCAGAGGAATCAGCCAGGCCTGGCCCTGGCATGGTGCTCAGGGGTTCATGTGACAGAACCAGCAGCGGTTTGTCCTTGACTCAGGCCAGCTTTCCCAGCTCTGCGGTCCAGTGCAGCCCTGTGGCACGAGGCGGCGGCGCTGAGGGGACAGGAGGGGTGGCCTGTGACACCAGGCACGTGTGGCACTGCCACCATCCAATTGCCCAGGGTTTCCTGGAGTGCCAGCCAGGCCTCCCAGCTTGTTCAGCCACGTGGCTCTGTCGATTGGTGTTTTTGGGAGAGCAGAGCTCGTTAATGGCTCCTTCCCTGGAGGAGCAGCTGGGCCTGAGCCGCGCGTGACCTCACAGACTGGCGTGTCAGATCCACTTCAGTGTGCGTTGATGGGGTCACTCACCCTCTCTGGCACCAAGGGAAGGGAAGACTGACATTCACACCTCACAGTTTAAATGCTCCACATCCTTTTACCAAACCCCAGCTTTGCGTTTTCCTGGCGTGCAGCTGTTGCTGCATCAAGTTTTGAGCCTGTTTTCTTGAAGGCTTCAATTAAACACCTCTAAGGACAATCTCTCGTTAGTATGAGACTGCTGCTGTCGTTCTCTTCAGCCCCTCCTGGCTACTTCTCTCTCGATTTGGGTGAATTACAGGAGGTTTTCTGAGCTGCATTCAAATGACGTTGGGTTCAGAGCAGCGCTCGGTGTGAGGGAGGGAAGAGCTGCGGCCTGGAATGTTAATGTGGGATGGCGGCTCCACAGGAGGTACTCACAGTGTGCTCTGCCCAACCTGGGATTGCATCCTGGCTCGTCTCCCTGCCCTCCTTCCTGAGGACACTCTGCAGGTCACTCAGGACATGGGAGCTGCCCCTGACCTCTGGGACACACCAGAGAATTTGTCCTCACTCCCTGAACTCTTTAAAACGTTCCTGGCTCTGTGTGAGGTGCTGAGTTCTTCCCATGTGAGGGAGAAAATCTGTCAGATTTGCCCAGCTGCGCAGGGCAAGGAAAAGCCAGAAAACCCAGTGAAGCCTTTGAAACTGGGAAGTCTGGGGCATTTTCAGGGAGTTTCCAGTCCATTCACTGGGTGTTTTATGGAATCCTGGAATGGTTTTGGTTGGAAGGGGCTGTAAAACCCTTGCAATTCCTGGGCTGGGACACCTTCCACTGGTCCAGGTTGCTAAGGGTGGTCTGGAACAGATTTAATCTCACTGTGAGCACCTAAACCAAACACTGAGAAAGATCCTTTGTAATGAGTGTTTGATGCTTGAGGAGGGGCAAAATGAGCAAAACTCCTGTTAAAAATCAAAAAATTATTCTCTCCTACCACCTAAGAGGGACTGGGTAGATTTGTACAGCTCTCAGGATTTGGGAGAAGCTCCTGTGTCCCTAAATCTCCTTCACCATGCAGAGGCATCACTCAGGGTCCTGCTCTTCCTATCTCACCTCCCTCTCCCTGTGGGTGAATTCTTGGGCATGTGGGTGTTTCAGAGAGGCCCAAAGCCCCACCTGAGCTCAGGAAGACTCCAAATGTGTTCCACAGAATGGCATTCATTAGTCTGTTTGACATAAATACTGTTTTCAGGTAAATGTGTTTAACTTAATGAGGCATTTATTTGCAGTAAGAACTCTTTAAGAAGCTCTGTTTTCTTCCAGTGAGCTGAGCTGACGAGGGGATTAATAACAGGCTTGAACAAGCAGGCTAAGAAAATAAATCCACCTAAGTCCTCTGTGCAGGTTGTGAAGGATGCTTGGATTGATCCCAGTAAAGGCAATCATTTCTGACAGGATGGAGGGAAATAAAGCACATTCTCTTTGCTTGCACATCTCCCTCATTCCTGTCAGGGGTTATCTGCTCCCCTGATGCTTCTCTCCCAACCTCAGGAAATGTCTGACCCAAGTACAGCCAGCAGCAGGACCAGGTTTCTCGGAAGCCAGAGGGATTCCAGGATATATTGAATGGAGCAAGGCCTTCCTAGCAACAGAAAGATTTTTCCCAGCCCTTACCCAAGTGAAGGAATTGGAATATTCCCAATGTACAGGGCTAGAACCCTGAATCCCTTCCCATCACAGCGCTGCTCCCTGGCCAGATGCACCACAGATATTCCAGACCTACCTGGCCCAGTACTGTGCTCTGGGATGGCCCTGCTGGAGCAGGGAGGAGGGACCAGTGACCCTGTCTGATCCCTTCCAGCCTGGCCAGGCCATGGTTCCATGGTTCTCTCTTCTATGGCATCATTGCCCAAAACCAACATTAACTCCTCAAGCCTGGAAGGGTTTTCCTTTTCCTTTAATGGATAAACAGGGAGCTGAGAAACAAACATGGATAAAGTTCATGGACTGAACTGCCCCACCAGCACATCTCCTGCTGGGTCTTTTAGGAAATCCAGAATTTTGCAGAAGTCCAGATGAGAACTGTTAAAAAGGGATCAAAAGGTGGAAGACATCACAAAGGCCTGGCCCCAAACTGAGGATTTTTGTGGCTGGTACTGAGAAGGGGAGGCAAGGTGCAGCCGAACTGTCCCTTAGGAGATCTCTCAGTGCTGTTTTCCTCTCTTTCCAGTTCATTGCCCTGCTCAGTGTGTAAATTTTCCTCCCTTAAAATGTCAGGTTATGCGGAGATGAACGAGCACAAGTGAGTGCTTGAGTCTGCACTGGACATCCAAAGGCTTCCACAGGGGAACATCAATATTAACACAGGGATATGACAGAGATACAGAAACTCCTTGTCCTAAATCGACTCTCAGATAATTTGCCAAATGCAAAAATCATTGAGGTTAATCTGCCATGGGAAAATGTCATCTTTTTTTCCTTACTGAGGCAAAGGTTCCTCCATCCTTTGGGAATGGTCACCCTGAGGGGTCACAGGGCAGAGCCCCCCCCCACTGCAGGACTCATCTGAACCCCAAGCGACAGTGAAACATCTGCAGCAAGAGAAATGCCCTGTCCACAGAGGTGCCCTCAACTTGTTTGGTGACATCCGGGGAGGAAAGGCTGGGAGAGTTGGGATTGTTCAGCCTGGAGCAAAGAAGCTTTGGGGTGACCCCATTGTGGCCTCCCAGTGCCTGAAGGAGCTCCAGGAGAGCTGGAGAGGGACTGGGGACAAGGCATGGAGGGACAGGACCCAGGGGATGGCTCCCACTGCCAGAGGGCAGGGCTGGATGGGATCTTGGGAATTAGGAATTGTTCCCTGGCAGGGTGGGGAGGGGCTGGGCTGGAATTCCCAGAGCAGCTGGGGCTGCCCCTGGATCCCTGGCAGTGCCCAAGGCCAGGCTGGACATTGGGGCTGGAGCAGCCTGGGACAGTGGGAGGTGTCCCTGGATGGCAGGGGTGTCACTGGAGGGGATTTAAGGTCCTTTCCAGCCCAAACCATCCTGGGATTCTGTGATTTAGAAACAGAGCTGTGGAGGTACCAGAGAATCCAAGACTGAACCGTGTGGGTTGTGGTACCTACAGGAGACTGTGTAAGAGGCAGGAAACGAAAGGAGAAAAAAAGTGCTTGGAGAAGATTTGCTGGTATCTCAGCAAGTACAAAACAGCTACATGAGAAACTTCCTGTGTTTTCTCATGTTTTCAAACTCTCCCCCACATGTCAGGAGATCAGAGTTCATCTCTGCCACGAGTCTTGTGTTCACCTCTCACCTGGGTCATAGCAGGAAGGCTCTGGCTTGACCTCTCTTCCCTCTTCCCAGATTTACAGACTACAGATTCCTCTAAAATAAAGTGAAATATCAGAACCCCCCTGTCTGTGTTTGGCCCCTGGCACTGACCTTTTCCCTGACCTACCTGAATCCACGTTATTTTCCACTTCAGAGTGCAGCTTTCAGCAAAGCAGCTCCCTGAGACCTCTCTCTTCATTACCTTCCTGTTGCTAATTAGATTTCTGCAGGTTTCTTTCTGCTCAGCAACCCTTAAACATCAACTTGCACATCTTTTGGTCCCTCCTGGGAACCTGTTGGCCACCAGGATTCAATCTGGTGGGTTTGGAAACATTTCAAACACTGCAGCACGGCCAGGAGTCCATCTGTCAAGTGAGCATCTGTGGCTCACAATTCCAGCTGGTTTGTCCACAGAATACGGGAAATTTAAAATGTGCTTCTGCTTTTTCAGAGCAAGGACAGGATAAAGCCTTCCCTGATCACCTGAAATATGGCTGGAGCTGTCACACATCAGGGATGGATCAATACAGCATGCTCTGAATGTTGGGTTGGACAGTTCGTGGATTGATGGCATTTGCATTAGAGAGATATATAGCATTTCAGGAAGGAGGAGTGGAAATTCTGCTACCAAAAAATAATAAAAAAATATGCTCGAGAAACCTTTTAGTCTTTCTTGGGTGCTTTCCAGCTGAGAATGCCAGTGTTTTTTATGGAGCATGGCTCTGAGGGAGCTGCACCAATCGATGGGAGTGGAGCTGCTGCCCAGCGGGGGCTTTGGTACCACAACAGCCACAGGACTGGGGGAACTCCTGACATTTACCACACACAGCCACAGGACTGGGGGCATTTCTGAAATTTAACACTGAACAGGCCACAGGATTGGGGGATATTTTTTCAATTTATCCCAGATCAGGCCACAGAAGGAGAGCACATCTTCGATTTACCACAGGAGGAGAGCCTATGTCCTTGTGTGACCCTGGCTCAAGCTCCTGGTGCAGGACTTTGCTCACCCAAAGCAGCCCCTGGTGAGGTCAGAAGGGGCCCTGCTGTGGCCCTGCTCAGCTCCAAAGGTTTGCTCCTCCAGAGAAAAGCAGGTGAAACATCCTGGGGGGAGTTACAAGTGCTCTGATCCCCACAAATGACGGGGAGCTCAGAGTTGAGATTCTTATAGCAACCTCAATGCTGCAAAATATCCATTTGAAAGATCCAAACCCCTCCCTGTGCTCGTTGTTTATAGAAAATGGGTCTGTACCTGTATAAATCAGCACAATGCACATTTGGGCAATTTTACCCAGGATTGTGGGAAGGAAAGCATTAATTCAGCAATGGATATTAATGATGGAAAAGAAGCAGCTCCTATTTGCTGCCTCAGTTGCAGACAAAAAGCAATTCCTTGCAATGATATTATTCTGGATTACACGCTGAAGCACATTAACATATCCCCCAGTGTTTTGTGATCTCATAATGAAACTTCTATTACCAATCATCCATGAAAGAGATGCTATTGTGGGGGAAAAACCCTCGCAGAGACTCCAGGCTGAGACAGCAGCACCAGCAGAGTTTGAGCTGCCAGGTCTGACTGGCAGCTTTTTTGTCCTGTGGGGTCACCACAGGACACACAAGTGGGACAGGGAAAATTCACCCCCTCCCCTCACGAGCCTCTTGTTCAGAGGGTGCTGAGAAGGGCTTTGCCCGTACCTCCCTCTGCTGCAGCAGCGCTGCACCCTCTGGGATGTCTCTGAATGGAGGCTTTGGTGATCATCGCCCTGGACTGGGACATTTCCACTCTTCCAGGTCCATCTGCAGCAGGGGAGCAGCTCCTGCCCTGCTGGATGAAATGCCCATGCAGAGAACAGGGAATTTGGACAGACAGTGGGGATTTCATTGGTTTGGGACTGAGCTGTAAGTGCCAAACATGGACACTGCTCTGCAGCTGCCTCTGGTGGAGCTCATGAGTTTGGGGACAAGTCATTGTGACAGAAAAGACAACTGTAACTGGCAGGGAAAGAAGGTTGGTTCAGCCAGAGCTGTTTTCCTTGAAATGTGCTGTGATGCCTCGAATTACACCCATTTCAGCTGGGTTTAATAAGAATCTTACTGCAGGTTAAACAAATACCAAAGGATCACTGCAGACAAGAACGAACTGCATTGTTAGAACTGTTCTGGAGAAGATAATTACCTCTTACATTGTAAACCTCACTTTTTTTTTTTAATAATCATTGTTTAAATACATTTACTGCCTTATTAAAAATTAACCTTTGAGAAGCATAATTTACTATAGAACACTTGCATGTTTGGAAACCCAGAAGGTGGGCAAATCTGCAAGTTAATGAGTCTGATTCTTCTCAGGTCTTGGGTGGTGTCTCTCCTTGATCTGGGTAATTTGATGTTCTCTTTTGCAATGAGCAGCACCAGAAGCTCTGAGCAGAAGCTGTGATTCCATTCTGCTCCTTCCCAAAACCAGGTTGGGACTTCCCAATGCCAAGGACAGCCATGGTCAGCAGGAGCAGGAACAGGAAGGGGCTGGAGACAGCTCCACACCCCTGGTCAGCAGGAGCAGGGACAGGAAGGGGCTGGGGACAGCTCCACACCCCTGGTCAGCAGGAGCAGGAACAGGAATGGGCTGGAGACAGCTCCGCACCTCTGGTCAGCAGGAGCAGGGACAGGAGGGGGGTGGGGACAGCTCCAAACTGGGTGCTCCCCACCTCGAGGCAGGAGCAGAGAAGGGCTCCAGCCCATGAGGAATTGCAGCATTAAAGGATCCCTGGGCAGTCCTGGGAGGGGTCAGAGGGGTCTCTGAGGTGGCCGTTTTCCTCTCTGGAATCTGGTACATCCAGTGGTAACTTTGTGCCAAGATGTGCCCTTGACCTGTGGAGGCAATAAGCTGATCCTGTTCTAACTGTGCCCCCTATACTGAGTACAATCCTCTGGAATCAGCCCAGGATATCACATCCATGAGATATCCATGATCATAGAAAGAGCCAATCTTCCCTCTGAAGGGAAGGGCTCCTTCCAGGGACTTGTTTAAGTCCCTCAGTTTCCTGAAGGCTGGTGAGGCTGACACAGCAATTCCCTTCCAGGAGCACTGCCTGGGCCATTGCATCCCTCAGATCCAAAGCCCTGGAAGGCAACAAAACATCTCCAACTCCATGGGAAGATGGACCCTTGGATTTCCCCTGCAGGATCCATGTTCAGCACGAGGTAAACATGCCAGCAGTGACTGAACTCCGAACATTCCTGCTTGGAGGAGGGTGTCCCACGCCAAACAAATGCTGAGTAGTTTTTAATGAAACCCATTTTTGCCTCAAAACTGCAATTATATTATCAGCAGTTAATTATCACCTGTCAAACCGAGCTAACGCCACTGTGTGGGTTTGGTTCTCCCGGAGTTCTGTAGAGCTGAATTCCTCAGTGCAGGATGAGGAGCCCTTTTTGTCGGGAGATGTTCATGACTGAACTGCTCTCGAGGCCCCTTGGATGACAATGAACTTTGATTTCCTGGGAGATGACAGGCTCAGTGCTCCTGAAGTGGCTCATGTGGAGATCAGGCAGGAGATCATTCACAATGGTGAATATATCCTAATGACTGTTTACATTGTGCTCTCACATCGCTTAGACACATTTTCTCCTCAGGTATTTCATAAACTGTTTGTAGTTGTGGCTCTCTGCTTTATGTGCACAGGCATCTGGATGTCTCTGAGAGCTGTGTTTGAGGGAACAGCTTTTACTACACCTAAGCTTTCTTCATTTCTTCCAGAGGAGGACAGAGATCCTCAGAACCTTTCAACACCTTAGTTCTGTTGCAAATTCAATTTCATCTTTTGAAAGAGAACCTGAGTTTGGGTGCTCCTCCTGACACTGCTCACATTTCGTAAATAGCCTTTTAAACTGCTTTTCTCCTGGTTTTGGGGGAAAGGGAATATGGAACACTGGCAACAGCATAATTGCTCTTTACCAAGGGAGGGTTGGCCTTGGAGGGAGAGGAGAGGGAGAGGAGAGGGAGAGGAGAGCTCTCCATTAAGGACATTCCCCACTGGCAGAGCTGGAAGACATTTCCCACACAGATGTCATGAGCTCTAGGCCAGAGTCGATGTCTCCACATCCATTCTGACCCCAAAACCACCTTTGGTGCTTCTCACTGAGCAGGAGATCAGCACCACGATCTCTGCAGCAGCTGATGCTGTCCCACACCCCACGTGGCAATAAAGGCAGAAGAAGCCCATAAAATACCGCACAATTATATTACAGACTCTGCAAATCACCCTCATCCTGCCGGAGTGCACCCAGGGGAGGATATTTTCTCTTTCCTTTGGCAGCTTTTCTTTCTTGCTGGCCCACGGCTCCCTTTGTCCAAGTGCAGCCATTGAAATGAAGGATTTTTGCAGCTCGCATCTGCTAAGTACCTGCTCATTAACCAGCTGACACTCCCACTCTGCGCGGGCAGGAATTTCTTTATCTGCCGTGATTAAAGGCAGCAGCACTTGGAAGACGCACCCATAAATTCTTGCATTCATTGGAGTGCGTGAGCACAATGGACAGATCGCGGCTGGGGCTGGCACAATAAAATTGCCACCGGCTATTGACTGAAGTGTCATCCCCCATCAGCACGGCTCAAAGGTGGTGTATCTGTGTTAGCACAGCCACCGATAAACGCAGGAGTTAGGGAGGGGACGTTTAGGGACCAAAATCCATTGCTGGGAACTGAAATCCATTGCTGGGAACTGAAATCCATTGTTAGGGACTGAAATCCATTGTTAGGGACTGAAATCCATTCTCCTTCAGCTGCGGAGGGGAATCAGGGCCTGCCTGCCCACATTTGTGGCGCTGCCCAGAGCCGCAGCTCCTGCACAGGCTGTTTGTTCTGCCCTTATCCCCTCAGTCGGGCTGAGCGTGGTGCCACCACAGCCGGGCTGAGCCCAGGTGTCCCTCTGGTGCCAGTGCTGAGTGCCCACAGGCCCTGGGCAGCGCCCGGTCCGAGCTGGACACAGCGAGGCTGTGCCACCGGAGCTGGAGCTCTGCAGGAGCAGTTTGGGAGATTTCCCTGGGGACAAAAAGAGGGATATCAGTGCCTGAGAGGCCAGCTCAGGCAGCACTGGGTGCCTCGCCTGAGGCTGCAGCTCCAGGAGCCCCGTGGTCACTGCCAGGGTTGTCTCCTCTCTTTTTGCCCTGCTGGGTTTCCAGGGACTGCACAGGGAATTAAACCTGCACAAGGAATGAAACTGGCGCTCAGCCTGTTTCAGAGGAGACATCAACCCCTCTTCTTGGAGAAGCACAGAGATCCATGGAATCATGGAATCATTTAAGGTCCCCAAGTCCAGCCACCCACCCAGCCCCACCACCGTGGTCACCACTGACCACGTCCCCAAGTGCTACACCCACGTTGTTTGAGCACTCCCAGGGATGGAACTCCCTGCACATCTGTCCCGGTGATTTCCAACCATTTTGTGAGGAAATATTCCCTCATATCTCATCTAAGCCTCCCCTGGAGCACCCTGAGGCCATTCTCTGCCATCCTGGGCTGCTGCATTTCCTTTGCTGATCCCTGGATGAACCAGGGGAGTCCAAGCAGCCCGTGGCCAAGGTTGGGAGCTCGGAGCAGCTCCTGGTTCTATCCAAGCATTCGTCACTCATGGAGAGGTTGGAGCAGCCCCTCACACACCGGGATGTTTTTCTGGCTGTTTCTGTTCATGGACAACTCATTTAGGACAAACTTCCTGTGTGAGAACTTTCCCTCCAGACTGGAGCTGTCCACACTAAACAAGGACAAAGTGGGAAGAAAAATAGGAGAGAAACAGAGCAGCATGAGAATGAAAAGCGCTGAACTCCAGGCAGCTCGTGCTTATTTTTCATCATTCCAGATCAACGCCAGCATCGCCAATTTGCTGCATTGTGCTGTAATTTCCCTTAATGCTGAATTAGGTCCTAATCATTTGTATAATTTAAAATACTATTTCTTTGGGTGAGTGCTAAAGGTTCTGCAGGGTATTTTGGGCTTTTTTTTACTTTTTTCCTGGAATGGTTTTATGAAAATTATGCCTTTATAGGAGCATCCTTTACTTTAAAAAGGAGGGGAGGAACGTTATTACTTACACAGAGGGCTAATGGGAGTGTAGCCATTCAGGCAATTTACTTTTTAACTGAGGATTACATTAAATACTTGCATTGTGGTGCCCAGTCCCAATCACTCCTCCACACCTGCTCTCCCACAGGTGTTGGCACTGAAGTTTTGTTCCAGTCACTTCTCCCAGCTAAAACAAAGCCCTCCAAGAGCAGCCATTATCACATCGAGTGAAATTCTCAGCCTGGAAACCGCTGTAATTGAACACCTCACGGGCTCTGAGAAGCCGGCCCTGCATTCCTGTGGATGTTCTGCCCAGCCAGGGGTGGGGGTGTCACAGAGCCGCCTCTGAGCAGGGGCTGCACGCTGGGTTTCACCCCCAGGGGACTCCGGATAACGGGAAATGGGTGAGGCTTTGCACTCCCAGCGTCACCTCCCACCAGAGCAGCGCAGGGAGCTCCAAGGATGGGGGCTGTGGGAAGTTTTCCATTTATCAATTCCAGGCATTTTTCAGTGAATTCTTTAACATTGCCACGATTTTGTTCCCCTAGCCTGTCACTTCATTCTGCTCTAAAAAAAGTGAAAGAAGCTCCTGCAGGTTGGAGCCACCAGGAATGAAAGTATCCACTCCAGTTTTCCCTGCCTTTAATGCACATGGATTGAAGGATGGGGAAAATCCCACCAAGGACGGGCCTTCCCCAACCTGCTGCTTAAAGGAGATTTTCCTGCCCTAGAGATGTGCTGAGGCACCCCTTCTGCTCTGAAATCCAGGATTTCTTATCCTCAGAGCATTGGGAAGCCCCTGCCCAGCACTGATGGACTCTCAGAAGCAGCTCTGGAGGTGGCACCTCCTGGTTTGTGGCTGTGGCTCACAGACTGACAAAGTGTGGGAGATGGGAAAGAGCTCATCCATGAACCTGCAGCATCCCACCCATCCTGGTATTCCAAGAGAAAAGGGATCTCCCTCACCTGCCACGAGCTTTCCCTGCAGCTGTTCAAGGCACCTCAGACATGCAGCCAAATGCCCAATCCCTCCCTCACCCTCTGGAATTAAGAGCATTTTTTCCTCATTTTACAAGTTTGGGAACAGCCACAGAAATCATGGGAATTGTATCCCTCACTTTTTTCATCTTCTGGGGGAATGATTTCTTCTCCACAGCTCAGCAGAATTTTTTATTTTTTTTATTAAGTGTAAACAAAATGCTCAGAGAGGATAAAAATGCCCCGGGAGTGAGCCCAAGCAGGGCACCAAACATCGCTGTTTCCATTTGGGCTGCGGATAAACTCCAACCTCATTTCTTATCTGGAAAGTTGCACTAATCCACCGTGGAGCCAACAGTTCCAGTGGGGTAGGACCCTGGAATCAAAGGCACTCTGAGGATTTACACCAGCTGAAACCCACAGCAGACATGAGGTAATTGCAGCGAGAAGGGAATCAAAGAAATGCCTCTTTTTTTCTTTTTCTTTTTTTTTTTTTTTTGTGCTGACAACTTTAAAACCACGCTTTTCATGTGTGAAATGGAAGATTTGTATAATTGCTCATCCTTTGAACTCGGGTTTATTAAAACTGTGACATGCACATTAAAATGAGATTATAGAGGAAGGGAGGAGAAACACAGAGGGAGTAATTGCCATACAATGCAGGGACTGGGAAGAGGAACAGCCGGGTTTGATGGCAGGGCTGCCGAGCAGGAGATGCAGGGCCAGGATATAGTTCCTCTAAGGGCATAAAGAAATCAGAGGTTTTAGTGTTTGATTGCTGTATCAGCCCCTGGCAACACCATCCCTGCAAGAGGAGCCAGAGCCCGACCTGACCCCACGTTTTTGGGGGTGTTTGGTGCAGTCCACTCCTGATTACAAACCTGGGAACAGCCCATGAAGCTTCCTAGTCCCAAATTCAGGAGTCACTGCACCTCGCCAGGGGTGTCATGGTGGCAAGGGGATGTCCCCACAGCCCCTGGTGACAGGGGGCACAGGGATGTCCCCACAGGCCAGCCCAGCCCAGCTCAGCAGCTGCTCCCAGAGCTCCCTGATTCCCACCAAGGCTGGGAAGCTCCAGGTGGGAGCAGCTCAGCAGGGCTGGGAGGTGAAGAGCTGGGGAAGGGCAAGGACCAGGCTCTTTTCACAGCCAAATCTGCTCTGCGTGTGTGTGTGTGTGTGTGTGTGTCTGTCTGCCTGCCTGCAGCCTCAGGATCCCACAGCCCTACAGGGAGCAGGGGTTCAGCCCTCCCCAGGAAATGGAACATTTTTGAGCACTTCAGGGCCATGGGGAGAGTCCAGTTCCTTTAGAGGATGGATCTGGGTGTCTCTCCGAGGATACCCCACTGATGAGGCACCTCCTGGGGCAGCTCTGGGCCCCTCAAAAAAAGGACATTGAGGGGCTGGAGTGAGTCCAGGGAAGGGAATGGAGCTGGGAAGGGGCTGGAGCCCCAGGAGGGGCTGAGGGAGCTGGAAAGGAGCTCAACCTGGAGCAAAGGAGGCTCAGGGGGGACCTTGTGGCTCTGCATAGCTCCTGCCAGGAGGGGACAGCCGGGGGAGGGGGATCAGGCTTGGGATCCCACCCAAAACCTCAATCCTGGCCCCACAGCTGCTTCCCAGTGAGGAATAAAAAGATAAAAGGTAAATTTGGTGCAAGCAAAAGAAAACTTGCCAGGGTTATTTGGGCTTTGGGCTCTTTGCTGCAGTGACTGTCAGTGCTGAGAGCATTTTTCCAGTGCCTGGAAGGATCAGCTGGGAATGATGCTGGCTGCTGCTTGGGACAGGCCAGGCCATTGCTGCAGTCACCCTCATTATTGTTGTACAGAATGGGATGGAGGCAGAGAAGGGAGAAAAAAGTGTTTAAACTGACAAGCTCTTTCTTTAATTTTAAGTCACTCTAAATCCCATCTCTCTGGATTTACATGGCTTATGAGCAGCGTGTGCTACAGAGCGGAACAAAAGCATTAAACACTGGTGATAAATCCTGATTTATCCCCAGCAGAAGGAATCCTGCTGCTGGGCTGGCAGGGCTGGAGCCCCGTGGCACCTCTGAGAGCCAAGATGGGGACAGGCACCAGTGAAAAATGGGGAGGAAAAGCCAACCCCTGCTCCAAGGCAGAGCAGCTGGCAGCCCTTCAGCTGAGGGATTTCTGTGTCCTCTGGGACACCCCTCCCTCCCTTCCCAGCTCGGGCAGAGGCAGCGAGGAGCTGCAGGATGTGCTGGGCTGGCTCTGCAGAGCTGGGGCAGAGTGATAATGGTGGGGGGCAGAGAGGGAAAGGAGTAATGCTAAAGGCAGTGCTGGTGCAGAGGTGTCAAACAGTGCCAAAGACACGACTGGCCCAGGAAAAGGAAGGAGATGGAAGGGAATTCAGCCTGGAGCAGAGAAAGCTCTGGGGTGACCCCATTGCGGCCTCCCAGTGCCTGAAGGAGCCACAGGGAAGATGGAGAAAGGCTTTGGAAACAGCATGGAGGGACAGGATGGAGGGAACGGCTTCCACTGCCAGAGGGCAGGGCTGGATGGGATCTTGGGAATTAGGAATTGTTCCCTGGCAGGGTGGGGAGGGGCTGGGCTGGAATTCCCAGAGCAGCTGGGGCTGCCCCTGGATCCCTGGCAGTCTTCAAGGCAGGTTGGAGCCACCAGGGACAGTGGGAAGTGTCCCTGCCATGGCAGGGATGAGCCTCAAGGTCCCTCCCAAACCACTCTGGCACCCTGGGATTCTCAATTATCCATTCAGGATAACAGAAATGTCTGATAGATTCCCCCCCCATCAGCTCTCCTGAAGACCAATTTCCATTTTCAAATCCCTTCCATTGTTTCCCCCTCCCACTTTGCCCAAGTGCTGAGCTTGCAGCCAGCAGGATCCTCTCCTTACCACGAGAGGTGTGAGGGTACCAGGCACCCAACATTCTCAGGTGGTATTTGAGGGATGTGGAAGTTGTAGCACGACACAAAATGTTCCTGGGTTTCCATCCTTGTCTTGCAATTCCAGCCACAGCTCAATTTCCCAGGAAGAACTTCTTCCTTGCTTCCAGCCCCAGCTGATCACAAACCCAAAGCCTCTGTTTGTATCAGTGGCTCACAAAAGACCCTGATCTTTGGGGTTTTTTCCTCCCAAAATGAATACAGAAACCAACACCAGGATGTTTGCTGCACCCTGGATCTTTACCTTTCATCAAATAATATCATCTTCATTCATTAATATCACTGATCATATTCCACCAAGCAGAAGACTTTTCTTAGTGAAACGGTCCCCCAAAGTGGCATTTCACAAACAGAAAAGCACCTGGAGTAAAAGGGAAATGGAGAGGGAGAAACCCCCCAGCACATCCCAAACTTCTCCAAAACTCTTCCTGAGGTACCTCCCAGCGTGGCACCATTTCTCCATTTCTCCAGCACATGAAGGGCTCCCCTGACTCTGTGCGATTTCAGAGGGATTTTTTGGAACCTAATTACCTGGGACATCCATCAGCCAGCCAGGGACAGGGCAGGACTCTGTGGGAGGCCCCTCACTGCACCTGGGAGAAGGGGGGAAAACAAAGATCATTTTGCCCTGGCATCAATTTCCTTTTTGTTCTCTTTCTAAACATTTCTCCTGTCAAATAAAGAATATTCTGTGCATTCATCTCACAGGTGATTTAGGACATTTTTAGGGGCTGGAGCATTATTTTCTCCGTGCAACAATTTGGTGTTTCTTTGTTATCTTTTCTTTTCTCCTGTGTCAGATAATTTTCTGTGTGTTTTGTGCATCGTTTATGTAGTTGGGGAGATGTTGGAGGAGCTTCTCTGCTGTGGAAAGGCTGAGGGAGCTGCGGCTGCTCCTCTTGAGACACCTGAGAGGGGCATCAGTGACGGGCACAAATCCCTCCAGTGGTGCCCAGCGACAGCACCAGGGGCACGAACTGAAACATGGGATGTTCCAGCTGAAAATGAGGAAAAACCCCTTTATTTTGGGCATAGCAGAGCCTTGGAAGAGGCTGCCTGGAGAAGGAGTGGAGATAGCTCAGAGCCCTCGTGCTGCAGGTAGGGATGGGCTGGGACCAGGTGATTTCCAGCCCCATCCAGCCAGAATTCTGTGCCATGTGCACATTTTACTCTCCATTCTCACTGCTGCTGTGCTGTCATTAGTGCTGTTATTTCACAGATATTTTCTTCTTCTTTAACCCTTTTGCCCTGGACATGGACTATAAAAAGAAGCTTTGTAATTTTCCCCTGTCTTTTTTTCCGCCATAAAATTGTTCTGAGAAGCAAAATCGTTGTTATTATGACTAAATGTTCTTGCTCTTTTTTGTGTTTAAAAAAAATCAAATTTTTAACAATAGCAGGGAGGGTGGAGAGAGGGCAAAATTACATTACTCTGCAAAGTGGCTTTGGTATTTTAACACACTGATTTTCCAGGAGAAAAGCTTTGGGGATCATATCAAATGAATTTTGCCATCAGAGTAAGAGATTTGTCTTCAGATGGGGAAAATAAATTTTAATTTGACAGAGGGCTTGGAGGGACTGTGACAGAACCACAGAACTCATTTTGCTGGCAGGAATGATCAGGAATTGGAGAAAAACACATTTCTGCAGGAGAACACTGCTGGGGAGCTTTGGGCACAGCCAGGAGTTAGTGGAAGTGACATTTTCCTGCTGGGGAAGCTCTGGATCATCATTCCTGGTTGGAATCCCCTGTTCAAACATGGGGAGCAGTAACAGGAGAGTCCTTACACAGGGATGAATATTAGAAGCCACCAAAACTTTTTGGCACCATCAAGAAGTGGTTTGGAGGTGGTTTGAGTTTGCCCCCACCTCCAGGCCCCTGCTCAGGGGTGGGTTTGGAGGGGGAGAGAGGAGAAGGATTCTCCCCCCTTTCCCAAGGTCCTGCTGGAAATGAAGGACACTTCTCCAGGCCGCTGCTGCCCTGGTGACAGGGACACATCCCCTCCCTGTTTCAAGAATGTTGGCAGTTAGAGAACCCTGAGATGGAAATTCCCCCCCAGCTGGGTCCATCCCTCTCTAGAACTGATGTTTTCTTTGCTGCTTTTCCCCAGTTTCAATTTTCCCCCATCTCTCCCTTTCCCCCACCTTTTTTAGTGCTTTAAAGCTCACTGAGTTAATTCTGTGCTTCTGCTCCCAACTCCATTTGGAGAGAGAATGAGAAGAGTGTGGGTTCATTTGCTGAATCTTTTTAACAAACTTCTCCTTGGTTTGAGGAGTTGTGAGTGATAAATCACAGCCTCCATCATTGTGGGTTCTGACAGCAACATGGAAATATTTTTAAACAAAGGAATCAAAAATTACATCTTTATCTAATATATAAATCACCCTTGGTACAGAAACAGCCCAGGCGGGGCTTCAGCATGGCAACACAGGCATATTTACAGTACCCAGGCCAGAGAATCACAGCCTGATCCCTAAATCCTTAAATCACAGCCTGATCCCAAATCCTTAAATCACAGCCTGATCCCTGAATCCTCCTCTCCAGCACCCCAGACTAGGGATGAGAGAACAGCAAATATTTCCCACTCAACAGCATTGCTGGGACTTCATGGGCTCTGGGGCATCTGGGCTGGGCTAGTTTGGAAAAATGGAGATCTCTGACACTTCCAGCTGAAACTTCCAGGCTGAACTTTCCCTCCAGGTTTGGAAGGGGCTTTAAATCCCACCCCTGCTGATGCCTTGAGAGGCTGCCGACAGTGTTAAAGGAATAAGGCAGGGATTCATTAAAATGCCTACAAAGGATACACCTTGGGCAGTACAAGAGCCCAGCCAAGGCTACACCCAAGATGGATGACAGGTCACAGGTTTTCACACTTTTATGAGTTTTAGTCCATTTCCATATTGGGGTTAATTGTCCAATTACAGTCCCATTGTCCCAGTTTGCTCTCCTCAATTCGCTGCTGTTTGCACTTTTTGGGCCTGAAGCTGCAGCAGTATCCTTGGTTCTTGGGCTAGAAAAAGATTGTTTTGTCTGACTGAACTGTGAAGGGAACTTGCTAACACTTTATATGAATTTCAGAGTTATATATGAATGCAGTACAGAATCTGGAAAGTATGAAAGCTAAAACTGAAGGTATCACAGGGACCCCTCCCACTGTCCCAGGCTGCTCCCAGCCCCAGTGTCCAGCCTGGTCTTGGACACTGCCAGGGATCCAGGGGCAGCCCCAGCTGCTCTGGGAATTCCAGCCCAGCCCCTCCCCACCCTGCCAGGGAACAATTCCTAATTCCCAAGATCCCATCCAGCCCAGCCCTCTGGCAGTGGGATCCATTCCCTGTGTCCTGTCCCTCCATCCTTGTCCATGATTCCCACCAGCTCAGCCCAGCCTGGGGGCAGCAGGGGCTCATCCCAAAGGAGGAGGAATTTGCCGTTATTGAGGAATGGGGCCTTGGAGGAGGGAAGGGAAGAGCCAGGAGGAGCTGCTGTGGTCTGCTCCATGGAGAAGGTGCAGCCCCAGACAGAAGAGCTGCCGCAGATCCCGTTCCACGCTCGCCTGGAGCAAAGCAGGTGGAGAACAGGGCTTGGCTGAGGGAGATGTGAGAGCACAGGGACAGGCCCCAGCCCCTCCCTTCGGGGGATTAGCCCGGCACTCTAGCGTCTCCTCAGCCAGGATGAAAGGGGAGCCCCCGTTATCCCACTGAATTCCTGTGCGGAAACATGTGGAATATAAAGTGAGAGTTCAGGAGACCAGGCAAGCCTCTAGAATGTATGCTGGGCAATAATTAGCTAATTAACAGTCTCCTGCTTGGCTGCAGGGGAATGTGCAATCCATTTTCCATGGAATGGGGAGTACTGAACCTGTAATGGATTCTAAACTCTCCCCTTCACTGGCAGGCACAGGTGAGTGAGGGGAGAGCTTGTCTCGGACCCTAGGGGTGACCTGAGAGGTCTTCTCCAGCCAGAAGGAGTCTGTGATTCTGTGAATGAGCTCTTCAGGCAGCATGAAAGGGGTTTTCTGTCCACATCCAAGTGTCCAGGGCTGTAGCAACACACTGCTACAGTCGTTATCACATTCCACCTTGAGGTGACCTAGTTCATTACACTTACAGCAACACATATTTTGTTTATTTTGTGCCATAAAGGCTTCAGCTACTCCTTTGCTGACTGCCATGGCTACTATGTGTTCAGTGGTTGTGAGATGGGAACAGGCTTCCACCATTTGCAGAATGGTGGGTTCAGGGTCTGGAGGGAGTGCCCTCACGTTTTTTTTGCAATTTTCATTTGCATTGGATACTGCTAGTTTATTGAGCAGCTCTTCTCTAGCCCTTGGGCAATCGACCTGTTTGGGTCAAGGGAAGAGTTATTTAGATCAAATTCCTGCCTCTTAGGAAGAGGGGCACTCCACAACGGGCCAGGTTGGATGGGGCTTGGAGCAGCCTGGGACAGTGGAAGGTGTCCCTGGACGGGGTGGGCTTTAGGGTCCCTTCCAACCCAAACCACCTTGGGATTCCCTGATTCCCTGGCAGCATCCCAGATCCTTTGGATGTGATTATCTCCGTGCATTGTGGGGTCTGTAAACACTGATCAGTGTTTCCCTAGAAATCAGAAAACCATGGATCATCCCAGAACAGCCCCCTGTAATATCAATGACAGCGAATTGGTGCCCCCATCCCTCCCCTCACGTTCATCACTGCTCTGGCACGGTGACATCGGTGACAAAGCCATCAGTTACTACTGCTGCTCCCCACCTCCCCCGGGCCTTCCAGCAATGCCTTGGGAATGATTAATTAAAGGGAAAAAACAAAAGACAGTAACTTAATTCAGAGGCACAACAGTTTTAGCAATGGAGCCTTGTTATTTGTCTATTTTTTAATGTAGTTCTTGGAGAAACTCTTCATTTTCATGCGAATGCAGCAGGGAAACATCCCCGTGTGTGCCACTGGGACCGGGATAATTAATGGATCTAATGTGAAAGTTTAAGGTTCATTAGGTTTGGAATTCCGGCAGGTTTTTAATCAAGCATGTTCCAGCAAATCATTAAAAGCTAAACACAATTTGTAAAATCCTGCAGTGCCGGGAGCTGGCTGAGGGCAGGCACGGTGGCACCTCTGCCACCTGTCACATCAGGCAGGACAGGGACAGATGACACAACCCGATGCTGTCCTTGGCAGGGAGCAGAGGGAGCTGGGAAGGGGCCGATTTCCCAATAATAGTGACAATTAAGGGACAGCCAAGTCAAAGTCAGTGGTGACAAGGTGATGTCCCCTCCCTGCCATTAGCATGTCACTCATCAGGCCGTCACAAGGTGTTAATTATGGTACAAGGGCCTGTGGCAGCTCGCCGGGAGATTCCCAGAATTCCCGATCACAGCAGGATGGAGAGGCTGAGCAGGGCCTGCTGTCCCCACCCACCCCCTGGGAATGAAGCACCAAGGAACCCCAGTGACCCCTCGGACACGACACGGTGCCATCGGCGAGGCCAACATGTTCCCAGGCTGAAGGGTTTGGGTCATTCCTCATTTTTTAATGCCTGGGGTCCCAAAGAAAACGGCTCCGGGGGGCAGCTGTGCCAGCTCGGTGTGGCAAGGAGGGGGACTCTGAAGGAAGTTTGGGACAGGATACAAACCCACAGCTCCTAAAGGATCCTAAAGACACAAACAGTGAGGAATTCTGAGTCACAAAAACCCATGGGCATGTGGGAAACCTTCAGCAGAGCCCTGATGAACCAGACTCCCACTTCCCTCCCAATTCCAGTTCTCCCTCCCTGTGTTCTCTGCCTTGTATTCCTTAAGCTTCCTTTAAGCTTACTAGGTTTTCTTCCCTATTTTCTTGTCCCTCTTCTCTTTTCTTTAAAGGAAGAGATGCTTGGCCAGCAGGAATTCCCAAGTTCCAGCAGCTCCAGCTGCGTTCCAGGTAATGATCAAGGACACAGCGTGGCTGGGCAAGAAGCAAAGCCAGGGACACTGTGAGAGTCAATCAGTGCTGGGGTCATTAATTAACTCCCAGCTCCCCATTCCCACCCCAAGAGTGCAGCTCCAGCCCTCAGACACTGCTCCCTGGTTTTGGGATCCAAAACACAGGAAAGGAGGCTGCCCTGCCTTTTAGAAGAGAAGTGCTGCAGGAGATTGATTCGTGGCCTCGGGGTTTTAAAGGGGAGGGAAAGGCAGAGCTGATGGGCTGGGAGGGAGCCCTGAGCTGCCCCTGGATCCCTGGAAGTGCCCAAGGCCAGGCTGGAACACCCTGGGATAGTGGGAGGTGTCCCATGGCAGGGGGACTGGGGTGAGTTTGAATTTCCCATTCTTCCTTTGTCAAACTGAGGATTTACCTGGTGCCCTCCAGCATTGGTTTTTATCCTGCTCCCTCACATTCCCGGCCCTGCTGGGATGCCTCAGGCAGCCCTGGCTGTCAGATGTCAACTTGCACTCAAAGAAGTTTGGCAACAACATCTGATCTTTATTTTACAAAGTGCTTTATTCTTCCCTGTCTCCTGCAGATGATGTCACCCATCTGCTGGAACCTGGGATCAGAGCTCAAGTTCAATCCCAAATCTGATTGCCCCAGTCCCTTCTGGTGCTGAAATTTCTGGGACAATTAACCAGGCATGACAGAAAACCTCTTCCTGTGCCAAACTAATGCTGAACAGCAATGTTTCAGTTTCTAAACCAGGAATTATAAGGGGTGGGGAATGCTGAACATCAGCATTTGGGTTTATATCAGCTGGATATCAACAGGGTGTCTTCATTCCCCACCTTGAGCATTTCATCTTCCCACGGAAGAGGAAAGAAAGAGATTAAAAAGAAACATTTTTGCAAGCTCTGCTTAGAAGGAAAAGGCTTTTTTCCTCCTTGCTCCCCTGCTTCTAAACCTAGCCCTCCCTGAAGCTCTGTGTGGCCCTGACACCCTCCTAGAGGTACCTTTTAAATTGTGTTTCTTTCATGTCCCACTTGGAACCAAACATCTCTGGCCTTGTTTCTGTTACAGGAGATGAGAATTCCCAAGGATTTATTGTGGGAGGTGACCACCCAGGTGACACTGAGGAGGCAGCTGAGTTTATTACTGCTTTGAAGACCTTTTATATATTCATTTAACGTCCAAAACATCACAAAATGGGTTGAATCCCTATTCTAGAAGGGTCTGAACAAATCCCACTCTGCTTTTTGGGTTTGCAGCTCTCCATGGAAGGCCCAGCCCTGGCTTTGGCTCCTCCTGACTGCAAAGTGACTTTGGATGACTCTGTGTTTTCCAGGAGCCAGGAATTTGCTCCACCACTTGTTGGAAATGGGGTAGGGAGTGGTGACTTTTAAGGGATGTGACTTTTCCAGTCATGCTCATTCCATCACTGTGATTATTCCACAGCTTTCAGAGTGTTAAAACCCAACTTTACACATTTCTGGAGCTTCTGAAAATGGTCTTGTGTCCAATTCGGTAATAAAAGCACATCCTCTGCCCCAAAAGTTCATGGCCCCAGTCATTTTCACAGCTCCTTGTTTATTTTCCCCTAGTTTAGGTCATGCTCAAGTCTCAGCTTTGTCCCAAGTGCCATGATAAATGTCATTAAAGCTCCCTCCCTTAGTCACATTCCACATCCACCCTCCCCCTCCCCACAGAACTTTCTCAAAAATCGAATATCAGCAGTGATTTACAGGGTACTTTCACTGGTTTTGACACTGTGTTGAGCATCTGCTCTTTGATGTGCACTTCAGCACTGGGGAAATTTAACTTTAACAGTCTCTGTAGCATTTCCAATTACTTTTGATTATGAAATAGGGGGAAATTCAGTGAACTTTGCCAATCTGCTTTTGATGGGTTTCATGGTTTTTATATTTCTGTAAGATGGGAGATTTGTGGGAGGAAAAGATCTGATTCCTGATGGGGCACGGATCAGGGAATTATGCCATTTGTCCTGACACAATGGTTGCTCCCCCTCTAATTGCACAGAATCAACCTCACTAATGATAAAACACTTTCTTCTCCCCTAAAACCGAGCACATGCAGCCCCAGAACTTTCACTGTCATCCCAGAAACGGAGATGAAAACACACAATGTCAGGAGCAGGGAAGGGAAAGATTTATCAGTCTGAGGGTTGTTCCTCTGCTGTCCTGCAGGACAAGGGGAAAAATCAGAATTAGACAGAATAAAGTCCTAAAGGAGCCCCATTAAAAGTGCCTGACCCGAGGCAGCTCCTGGTTCGGTGGGGCTGTTTGTGCCCTGGGAATGGGGCTGGAGCTGCTGTGCTGGGGGCAGTGAGGGGACAGATCCCAGCCACAGTGACAGGGACAGTGTCCCCAAGCCAGGGCCAGCCAGGGACACCCAGGGAGCTCATTGTGGCACAAATGGGCCTTCCCCCAGTGACTGCTTATGGTCATTTTCCATTTATCTTTCTCCCAGAGGGAGAACGGGACCACAGAGCTCTCCCAGAGGCTGCAAAGGGGATGTGCTGACTTTCAGGATGGGCTGAAAACATCCCACGGCCAGGAGGGGGATTAAAATGTGCTGCTCCGACTGTCAGGACAGGCTGAAGTCACCCCACAGTCAGGATAGAGCTCCAAATGTGCTCTTCTGACTGTAGGATGTGCTGAAAGGACCCCATAGCCTGGACAGAGATCAAAATGTGCTTTTCTGACTGTCAGGACAGGCTGGAAACACCCAGGGATCAAAATGTGCTGCTCTGGCTGTCAGGACAGGCTGAAAAGACCCCACAGCCAGGCCAATCCTCAAAGGGAGTTGGCCCTACACAGACAGGGACGTTCCAGCACCCCCAAATTCCTGCAAGAGCTCCTTGCTTCCAGCAGTCCAGCCCAAAAAGCAGGAGTACCTAGGGAAAGCAACAGGAATTCTTTGCTCCTGGCCTGTCAGGGCACGACGGTGTGCACAGAGCAAACCCCAAAGCAAAGGCCCATGGAAGAACCCACTTGGGATATGTGAGAAGCCACAGAGCTCCTGGCCCCAGCAACAAATCCTTCATTGCAGAGATTGCTCCCCTGAGGGGCTGGGAACGGCTCCCAGGTGTGACTGGAGCTGGATGCAGTGTCCCTGTCACCTGCTGGACACTGAGGGTTACACCTGATTTTCCAGGTCTAGGTTTGAATCTGAAACTCTCCAGATTCTGAAGTGGGAAGGAAGATCCTGGCTCTTTTCTCTTCACAGTTCACCCCCAAACCCCATATTTCACTCCCTTTAGGATCCTTCAGTTATCTCCCCTACTTTAACAAACACAGACTGAGCATTATTTGCCTGTAGGGGTCGGGAGCTGCTGTGTAAAATGGGAATTGTCATGTGCAATGGTACATGTCTGATGCAATTCAAATGCTTTTCACCCTCCTGGGCATAATTACTGGGGAGAATGAAAAAAAGGTTCCTTGGAACCACAGCACAATTCACAGCCCGAGCCCCTCCTGGTGCAAATGAAAGCAATTTCATTACTGTTCCAGCGCTGATCAGTGCGGAGCAAATCAAATATCCATCAGCCAAAGCTTGGGTGATCCAGGAGATGATTCCAGAGTGACACTGCCCCGGTAATGAGCCCCTGTGTGGCACGAAGGAATTGGAGTTATTGAATCCCAGGAAGTGGCAATTTGTACCCTCTCAAAGGCACTCCAGTCCCGTGTCCCTGTGTCACCGAGTGCCACTGGCTGGCACAGCGAGCTGGGCTGGGCCCAGTTCATTCCTGATTTTGTCAGATCCCCGGGGGCCTGCGAGCACAGAATGTGACAGGCAGGACCTGCAGTGATCTACTGCAGCCTGGGCCGGATCCTGCGTGGGGACAGGGCCCATCGGTGTCACGTTAATGCTGCCACTTTGGAGCTGCTGCTCAGAGCCCAGGGCGCTGCCAGGGCTCGGTCCCAGCTCGGGGCAGAGATGTCCTTTCATGTGGATCACAGGCACCGGCTGATTTCATCAGGGGCTGGCAGCTCTAAGTGGTGGTTGGACGGTCAAAGGACGATCTGACACCAAACCAGAAAAAACGTCTGCCCAGAGGCGTTTGCTGCTCGTTATTTTTCATCATCTTGGCCACTTGGCTGCTCTGAGTCACTCGGGTGGGAATGAGCGGGACCGGGGTGAGAGAGGGTAAAACCCGAGGCTGCTCGCAAAGATCAGATCAATAACACCAAGTTTGCAGCCTGAGGGCACAAAACCTGCTCCAGGGTGGGCTGGGACCTGGTCACACTCCTTTGGCCCTTTGTGCCACCTCATCTCCTGTCCTGTGCTGCTCAGGGACATCCCCTTCATCCCCGAGCCCTTCCCGATGCCCGTGAATCCCCAGGGTGAATCCCCAGGGTGTGTGGTATCCTCCCCTCAGGGTCTGAGAGGTTCTGCAGGGCCAGCAGAGCAGGATGCAGGCAGCCAAGGAACAGCTTCTCCCACCACTGCATTGCCAAAAGAAAAGGGGGATTTTGTCACTCAAAACAATTCCCTGTTCATATTCCCACTCACATTTGTTTGTTCAATTCCTCCTGTACCTATTCTGTTGATTATTCTGATATGGTTTTTCCTATCTTTCCTTCCAGAAGTGCTGGAAGCTGCTGTGTGTCACACAGAGCTGTCACCTTCTGTCCCTGGGAGCTGAGTGCACTGACAGTGACGCCTGAGCTCAGCCTCATCACCTCCTCCTGCCACGCCCCAGCTGCAGATCCAGACATGAACCATTCAGGGTACAAACGAGGGGATCCCTGAGCTCCCAGCTGCCCACGAGAGTGAGAATCAGAAAAACAGAAACTTCTACAGACACTGAAAAGTTTCATCTACAGCCTTAGAAAAAACTTAGATTGATGTAAAAATAAAATACACAGACATTAAACAAAAAATTCATAAACTTCTATTTCTGTTGTTGTGAGTAAGAATATACCTTAAGTAAGTGAGAAACTGTGTTGATAAGATGGTCAAGGGTTTATAGTATAGTAATGTAATAGTATAAAATAAGCTAAGAATTTAGAAGTTATAATAAAAGCATATGCGTGCATGTGAGACAGAAGCCTATTAGGCAAAAGTATCCAAAGTGCAGCAGAAAGAAGTAAAAGTAAGAAGTTGGAAAAGCAAAATAAACCTTGTAACATCAATTCATTAAGGAAAAAAGCTATACGTTAACTTATAATGACGAAACTTGTAACTACTTTGTACTACAAACAACTACCTACTCCTCTAAAATCTCACAACCTCTAAGACTAATATTTATCTGAACAAGAAATCATTCTTAACCTGACGATAATCCCATCCCTTCATTAAAAACATCAACAATGATACATGAGAGCAGCTGATGCACACGTGGAGCTGGCAGGACATGGCTGCAGTGGCCCAGAGGAAGGAATGAATATTTATTATGGCAAGTGCTGCAGTTGTTCTGATCCTTGTCTTGTGTCCGTGTCATGTCACTGATAACCCATCCTAACAGGATGCTCCAGGTGTGCTTGGAGACAGCATTAAATGTAAAATCCTCAGGTCTCTCCAAATTCTGGCACCTCAAAGGGCTGAGGAACTTTACTGAACAACCTGTCCTTAATACCAGTGGTTTATTTCTCACTCTCTTCCCTCCTCGCTCTTAAAAATCTCTTTAGTGATTTAAAACTCAGGACCATTTTTCTCATCAGGTTTTAACCTCTCTGCTGTTCCCCTCTGAAGCAGATCAGAGCTTATCAAAGCTTAGATCTCTCTGTGAGGCTGGGCTTGTATTTACAGCCAGTGGGCCTAAACTGACAGCTGAAAATGCTGTTTTTTCTGAGTTCATAAACAAGTCCTAAGAGCTGCTGGGGGGAATCCAGGCTGGGCTGTCCCAGCACCATTTTTCTCCACAGAGGGACACAGGGAGAGGTGCAGGTTTTTTTGTGCTAACCCATTTTTGTGCTATCCCATTGCGAACTCCATTTGTAGAGTAGGACTAGAGCAGAAATCCCAGAAACTTTCACTGGGAAGTATCTCCCTGTGTTTTCTATTTAAAAGCTTCAGATGAAGTTTCACTTGAGCTGGAGGATTTTGACAAAATTCCCAGTGAGGGCAGCCCCAGCTGGTTGACGTAATTTCCATGGTGCCAGGTGTGGCCACAGCTGAAGGGTCACTCCTGGATAGCTGGGAAAGGGAAAGCCCCCAGGTCTGGAACACTGAAAATCCTCAGCCAAGGCAGAGCGAGGGCAGTTCTTAGAGCACAAAAAGGACCTTGGCTGCCCCAGAGCAAACCCAGCCCAGGAAATGCTGTGCCCTCCATGAATGAAGAGCTCGAGGTCCAGTCCCATCTCCTATGCACATCCATGGTTTCTGCAGGAATTGTTGCTGCTCCCAGCACAAACAAACCCTCAGTGCCCAGGGCTCCAGAGCCTGCAGCTCCCTCCATTCCCAGCACATCCAGGCTCCCCACAGAGCCAAGCTGGGATGTGCCAGGATGCTCCTGGCTGGGGCTGTCTCCACCTGACAGCTCCTACCTGAGCTGGGCCATTTGCTGTTGTTTCAGCTCCACTTGGCAGGCTTGCTCCTCTTCTAAGTGTCCTCAGCTCCACCGTTCCCAACGCAGATTTAAATGAGGAAGATTTGCATCATTCTAGGCCTACAATCAATTTTCAGTGGTGATTTGTGGCTCCCCTGTAGCTGCACCTGTCTGACAGAGATCTGGGGTTAACTACATCTCTTTACAGGCTCACATCCTCCTGGTGCAGAGGTCTCTGCCAGCCTCTGGTTCACAGCACAAATCATTATTTTCGGCTGCTTTGTCATTTTCAGCTTGATGGCTAAAGAGTTTTGATAGCCCCTGCAAAGTTGCCATTACAGCAGGCTGCCCATGAATCCATTCACCAGCTCTGTGCATCCAGGGAATTTTGCTGACATCTTCCCCCCTCTCGCTTTGGATGACTGGCACTGCAGGGCTGCCTTTTGGAAATGCACACAAGTGGAGCTGATTTTCAGGCTTGGCTGGAAAATCTACATCCTGAGTAGGATTTTTTTTTGGCTGCTTTAGTGATTTAACATCTCAGAATTAACATGCAAAATTTCTTTCGAAGAGCTTTTGTCTGGGAGACAGATCAAATAGGAGCAGACACCTCCTAAGCACTGCAGGAGCAGCCTCTGTGGAGGATTCGAGGATGAAGAGTAAGAAAAGGTCAGATTTATGCTGGGCTGCAATCAGTGCAAGTGTTCCCTTGAAGACTGGATTTTTAAAGGTCCTTTGGCATCTAATGATGTCAAATTATTTCACAGAATCCTGTGCTGTGTTTGAAGGCATGTCCAGCCTGTTCCAAACTGAATGGCTCAGGAAATGTGCCCTTTGTGAGAGGTTCCAGCAGCTCAGGGATGCTGCCCCAGGCAGCTGCTGATGCCCAGGAATCCTGAGCAAGGACATATCCAGCTCCCTGAGCAGAGTGATGCTGATGGGTTTCCCCTTTTCCACCTACAACGTGGGAGCTTTGCTTCCAAAATTTAATGCGTGAGCACAGCCAGGCTCCCTGGGACACACCACAGGGGTTCCAGAGCTGAATGATCCCACCTGGTGTGGATGCCCAGTCTGGTCAGAGAAGGAGAAAGCCAGATAAGATTTCTCATGGCTCAGCCTGGGAGACACTGGGAAGTTGGAAATGAAGATTTCAAAGCAATCTGAAGCTCTGATCATATTAACTGTGCTACTGATGTTTATAGTAAAGTTGTTAATTAGCCAATCATGTGAAATGTATTAAGTAAATGACCAATGAGGTCCACCTGTAGCAAAGGAGGAAAAAGAAGATAGCTATCAATAAAGTAGAGGCTTTAGCCTGTCATGGCTGCTGAATGATGGAGTCTGGATTTGTTGCTTTCTTTACTGTCCCTGATACCACCAGGGATGATTTTGTAACAACCTGGAACTGCCTCCCGTCAGTCCTGGTGCTTTCTGTCCCACTTTTACCCCTTCCAACCTCTCCTCTTCCATCTCTGGGCGTGGCCCTTTGGCTGTTACAGGAGGAAGTGTCTGGATCTTCACATAATTAATAATTTTCAGAGGTGAGGAGCTAGGATTTGATTGAATTTTGGGCACACCAGCCTCAAAATGGGTATAAAATCCCACTCTGGTTTGGGTGGGAGGTAGCTTAAAGCTCGTCCATTCCATCCCTGTCATGGCAGGGACACCTTCCCCTGTCCTAGGGTTCTCCAAGCCCCATCCAGCCTGGCCTTGGACACTTCCAGGGATGGGCAAACTGGGTGAACTGGACAAACTGGACAGCCAAGGCTGGCAGGAACACCTGCAGGGCACACCCTGCCCAAAACCAGGGCACGCTCACTTTGGAAGGTGAGTACAAAGCACTAAAATCCAATTAAATAAAAAGATCTGTGCAGAAATTCCCCCTGATGCCCAACCTGACCCTCCCCTGGCCCAGCTAGAGGCCATTTCTCCTTTTCCTGTTGCTGATTTCCTGGGAAAAGAGGCTAAACCCTACCCTGCTAAAGCCCCTTGGGGTGGTTGGGTTGTTATTCCTGTTCCATGAGAGCCACGTCCAGCCTGTGTCACTGTCCCTGAGGCCAACTTCATGGGAACAGTAACACAAAAGAGCTTTGCTCTAATTCTCTAATTCCAGGGTGATCCATGGCAGGATCAAAGCTGACAGGGTCCCTCTGTCTCCTGCCAGGCTCAGCTCCTCTGCACCAGGCAGGGTTTGTGCAGTGATTAGAGATGAAAGGTGATTGTTTCACCTCCTCCCACCTCAATTCCCTCTTTGCCCACAGAATTCATCTCTCCGCATCATCTCCAGGAGGAATCCCCATCTCTCCTCAAGAACCAGAACATTTTAAGAACAAAAAGAGGTGAAGTTTCCCCCAGAACCCTTCTTATCCCTTGGTTTGGGTGTCACCATCACGCCAGCCTGGACTGGGGCCCATTCCTCTGATTTTGCTCCAGGGCTGGGTGGAGTGTGGGGAAGAGCAAACCGAATGTGACAAACTGTGTTCTTAATTAATTTACATCCCATTAGCATTAATTAATTGCTGGCTACAGTATCACTCCATGTAATTATGTATCACAATAAATAATCCCAGGCACCTCGGGGAAGGCAGAGCAGGGAAACCACTCAGGTTGTAGTGGGATGGTCCTCAAAACACCCTAAGATCCAACGTGGATCCAAGCCCTCCCTGTGCCTCTTTTCCCCAAAAAGAGAATGTTTGCACCCAATCCCTCCCCTTGGTGAGGTCATCAGGTTGGGATTGCCAGACTGGGGAGGGTCAGGGAATGCTCAGGTGACCACCAGCCCCTGTAAGGACTGCCCAGTTTGGGATTCCTGATTTTCTCTACTCTTTTCAGACATGTGGAGCTTTTTCCACTGCAGGTCAAGGCAAGCTGAGATGGAGAAGTGCAGTCAGAAGAGTTAATCATTTTAAATTTATTTTTTTAATGTGGCAGCAAAGGTGTAACTGAAATTTCACATTCTGGGGACACATGACGGACAGGAAGTCCAAGGTGAGGTATGGGGGGTTCCAGTCTGGGGGATGTTAAGGACACTACAAACAGGACAAAAACCCCACAAATAACGGGGAAAAGGCTCCTTTTAGGAGCAGGAGGGCAGGAAAGCAAACACAATCTGAGGCTGGTTCCCTGCCAAGCTCCAGCCCTTTGCTTTGCACTTCTGTGGTTGATCCTCCCTGTTCCACTGAGCAAATTCAGTGTGACACTCACAGAGAGGCCGCTCGTGAAAAATGGGCAGATTTTTGTCAGGTTGTATAAATGGATTAGCCAAAGTGACACCATGTGGGAGGCAGAACCATCTGAAGAGGAACAAAATCACCTCTCCCTTACAAGTTCTGGATTTCACCTTCCATTCCGATGCCAATTGGAAGTGGCACTGCGGGTAATGGACTTGGTGAGATGTTAAATGGAAAAGTATAGGCGGGATAAATAATCTCTGAGTGCTGGTGGTGTCAATACAGTAGGAAAAGCCAAGGGCAGGGAGAGGCTGCAGGACTGCTCTGGGTGCAGAGGTTAAAAAGTGCTTTTTAATAACCCCAAAATGCGAGCTGGAGTCGTATTTCAAGTGCCAGCTGAAGTTGTTTTAGTGTTAGAAAGGTAAAACTGGGCAGGTTTGGCCACTGAGCTGCTGGTGAAGGGCTGGGATCTGATCCCAGGTGGAATTGAGGTGGGACACAGGAGAAACCAGGGGGAGGTTTATTCCCACAGAGCCCATTCCTCATGCCCTTTCAGGCCAGGATGGATTCCTGCTCATCTGGAGAAAGTGAGACTAAATCCCATGGGCCTCTGAGCTCCTGTGGCCTGCCCGGGATGGGAATTTGGGATGGCCCTTGCCAGGAGCAGACAGTTCCCACCACGTGTGGTGATGATGATACCTAGGATTTTCCGGCTGTCTTCAAGCCACATCTCCTGGGTCAGGGAGTTTGGACAATGCTCTGAGGCACAGGGTGGAATTCCTGGGGCTGTGCAAAGCCAGGAGCTGGGCTCAGTGAGCTCGTGGATCCCTTCCAGCTCAGGATATTCCACAATTCTGTGAGTTTTCCACTCCGAGCCCCAGGAATTCCCAGTTATCCCAGTTCACCAAGAGGTGAAGGAGACAGCCTCAGTCTGGCCATGACCTGTGACCCTCTGGCTTCGGGGACAGGGGAGGGACAGGCTCTGCTCTGTCCCCCCCAGACTCCACCAGCAGCTCCAGGCATTTGCTCAGCAGAGATTCCCTCCACAGGAATAATGTCGTTATTCAGAATTCCCAGCCTGTCCTTTCTGTGAACACCCCACGGAAAGGGGAAAATGTGCCTTGGAATGTTCTTATATCCAAGTGTCCTGAAGAGGAATGTGTTTACATCCCAGTGTCTGCTGCAGACGAGGGCTCTGCCTCGCCCAGCTCTCCCGCCCAGCCCCTCTCCCTGCCAGCATTTAAGGCCTTCCCAATTCGTGTTCAGACAGAGCTGGAATGGCACCCATTCCAGCTCTGAAATGGGGGAAATGTGGCCTTGAGTGTCCCATTTTCTGTCTGTATTGCTCACAGTTCTCAAGTATCTTTAATTTTCTTTTCAAAGGAAAGCCCTCAGGAAGGAGAGGAGAGCAGCGGCCCAGCTGAATTAGACACGAGTGCCGGCTGAGTTCTCCATCGAGCTGAGCTTTCCATCGAGCTGAGCCTTCCATCGACCTCAGCCCCTCCCCAGCGCTGCTCGGCTCCATTTCCCCTCCCCTGCCGGGTCATGCTCTGCCTGCTCTCCCTGCCTGCTCGGAGGCCGTGGGATTCCCTTTCCCCCGGGATCTGCGGTTCGGTGTCCCCGCGCTTCGGTGTCCCCGCGGTTCGGTGTCCCCGCGGTTCGGAGCCGGGGCTGCCCGTGCCTCTCCCGCAGCAATTCCAGAGCGATCCTGGCAGGAGCAGTTTCCCAGGAGCGCAGGGAAAGCTGACTGCTGCCACCCCAAGGCTGCAGGCATTCCTGATCCCGGGGATTCTGTCATCCTCTGGCAAGTGAAGGGATGCAAAAACATCTCCCAGCCCTCATCTCCCCAGCAGGACAAGGCCACAGAAGTATTCCTGCCAAAACCCAGGGGCAGCTCCTGCCTGAGGCCTGTCCAAGCTCCTGGAATGCTGGTCCTGCCAGAGGAGGTTTAGGGGATGGTTCCTTCACCACTCATCTTTTGACTTCCCTGCTCCACAGAGGAGCTCAGTGACAGGCCTGAGATGGGAATTCAGTGCCCAAAATGCTCTGGGAAATGTGGCCTGAGTGTTCCATTTTCTGCCCATATGAACCACAGTTCTCAAATATCTTTAATTTCCTTTTAAAAATTTTTATTTGTACAGCAACACCACTCCTTTTCCTAATTTCATTCTTTCCCATGGCTTTCGATCATGGGGGATTATCACCAGGGTGCCACATTTGGGAATTCTCCTGCCCTGGTGACGGAGGCCCCTCCAGGCTCCAGGGAAAGTTTTCCTGTAGCAGCAAAGGGCTGCTGACCCCATCCAGGCTGCAGAGAGGGGCCAGATCCCCCCAGGAATAAATCATTGGAGCTCTGGGAGCTCAGCAGAGCTACACCACCACCAAGGGCCAGGGGATCAGCCCAGCACTGCAGGAGCTGCAGGCAAACCCAGATGTGGAATTTGCTCTTTCCCAGCTCCTGAGATCCAGAGCTGTGCAGTGCCTGTGGTCCCTGGAGGCAAGGGGAGGCTTTAAATCCATAATCCTTTGTATAAAGCCTCTGCTGGAGAGACATTTGTCCTCTAACAGCATCATCAGCTGCTCAGGAGACAGAGCCAGAGCTTTCTCACCTCGTGGTGACTCTGCTGGTGGGAGTTGTTCATCTTGCCCCGGCTCTCTGGCAGGTGTGAAATGAGAATGTGTGCAGGGTCCTTTTCCCGAGGTGAATTACCCCCATCCTTCAACAAAAATAACCAGAAAGGACCTTCTGAACCAGTCCCTGGCAATCACAGGAACAGGGAGCTAAAAATTCCACTCCAGCTCAGCCTCACATCATTGCTGCCCTGAATTAAGATGAAATCCCTTCATGTCCTAAGGCCAGGAGCTGCTCAAACTCCAGTGGGCTGTGGCAGGAGGGCAGGGAAGCCTGGCTGCATTTCTCCTGCTTTGATGGGTACCTGTGGAAGGACATGGATGTGGCCCCACAAAGCATTGGGCCGGGGCTCTTTGCAGAGTGAATTTTCCTGCTCCATCTGCAGCTCACTTCCCTGGAATCATTCCCTGTTCCAGCCCTGGGGATGCTCCATGCCAAGGTCTCCCTTCGTTCCCTGCTGGCAGGCACTGCTTCCAGCAGGGCAGGAATTGGCTGGGAGTGTGGTCCTGGCTGCTCCCAAGGACCTCCTAGCTGCAGAGGAAGGGCAGGGACGCACAAACAAGGCTGACATTTTCCATTGGCACTTCCATGGGCCCCGTGTTATTCCCAGGGCTGGAGAGGCAGTGTTTGCTCTGCCTGTCCAGCACTGCAGCAGCCCCAGCATGGTGGGTGGGAAGGAAAGGAGTTCATTTCCCTTCTCAACCCAGAAATTCCTCCATAACCTAGGAAAGAGAGGAATCCTTCCTGAGCAGGCTATCTGTGCCAGGCCTGGGGTCAAACACCAGCAGCACAAAATCCCCTAAAGGGGAACTTCCCCCCAAATTTCCCACAGCCAGCTGCTGCTGATCTAAAGGAACAATTCCTGCCCTTCCAGCACAGACTGCAAACCTGTTTGTCCAAATTCCACAACACTTACTGAGGCATCTCTGTTCCTTTTTCATAAAGGAAAATGTTTCTTTTCCTCCAGGCAGCACAGAGAGAAAACCTGTCACACCAAAAGAGGTGTAGCCATCATCCAAAGAGCTCCTGAATCCTGCTTGGAGCTCCCCGGGTGACTTTGAGCAGATCCTGGTGTCCCTGCACAGTCCCAGTTTGGCAGAACACAAAATCCTTGCTCCTGACCTGGGGAGTTTTGGTGCTGGGCTCATGCATAGCCCCTCTGCTGCAGTCCTCCCTCACAGCACAGGGACAGCGGTGCCACCTCCCTGAATTCTGAGTGAATTCTCAGCACTTCCACATCAATTCTTCCCCAAGGATAAAACATTGAAGCCCAGCCTGGCTCTGGCTGGGATTACTTCAAAGGGAAAAGTGGAACTGCAGAAATGTTCCTGCATGTCCTGGCAGCCTGATTACAGCCCCAGTCAGAGATCACAGGAGGTGCCTTCAAAGCTCTCGGAGCAGCAAAACCCCCAAAATGTTGTGCACAGGGTTGGTCCCACTAGTGCCAATCAGGAGTCCATTAGCCGAAATCCCAGCTGTCCTCAGGGAGGGGAGAATGCGGAGCCAGCATTCCTGGAAATCAGTGGGAACCACCAAACTGCTCCACACAGACCTGGATTTGGGTTTTGGGATGGAGCTGCCTTTGGGATTTGGGCTTGGGTGTGTTGCAGCTCTGCCAGGAGCAAACCCAGCTCTGGGGGGGGATGTCACACTGGGCCAGGGGTGGCACACTGCCAGGCTGGGCAGATCCCTGCAGGAGCACATGCCTCTTTTCACAGGATTTGGGCTGAAGAGGGATATAGATCCCAGGGAACAGGGCCAGGACAAGGGGAGATTACCTTAAGATGAGGTAGGGGAGGCTCAAGTTGGACACCAGCAGGAATTTCCCCATGGAAAGGGTGCTCAGGCCTTGGAACTGCCCAGGGAGGTTTGGAGTGCCCATCCCTGGAGGTGTGCAAGGAATTCCTGGATGTGGCACTCAGAGATCTGGGCTGGATTGGTCCCAGCTGAGACTCAATGATCCTGGAGTTCTTTCCCAGCTTAAATGATTCCATGATTCTGTGCCTTCCATATCTCCCTGTTACCCAAACGTCCCTGAGTGTCTCTTTGGATTTTTATCTCGTTTTCAAACTTCCTGAACAAACCATGGATGTGTTCCTCCAGCCCACACAGAGTTAACCTGAGCCTCACCATGCATCCTGTCCTGCAGCATATGGAGAGACAATTCCAGGCCATCTGGATCATCAGCAGCCATCAGGTGCTGCGTGTGTTACACCTGTTAGGAAGCAGGATAATTAAAGGGGGGATGATATTGCACTCCCAGCTTTGCTGCATTTTATCAATCCCTGTTTGTCCCTTTTGGCTGCAGGACCAAAGCCCTGCTTTGCAATTTGCAAAACAAAACCCATTTGCATCAGGCAGAAATAAAGATGGGTGAACCTTCGTAGCCTAAGCAGATGTTTTTCATTAGAAAATAATTTGTCAAAAGGTAGAGAGACTCCTACTCATAATTTTCAGAGCAGCTTCTCTCACTTTGGAGGGTAACGAGACTCAATTTAATTGCAAATGGGCTGCACGGCCATGAGAACAAGGGGAGGGAATGCAGTGAGAACATGTGCTGAGCTTTTAATCAAAATCCATCCCCAGCTAAAGAAGCCAGGCTCTGTTCTCCCTGGGACAAGTGCTGGGTTCTGATTTAACATCAGAGCTGCAGGGTACCGTCCTTTGGAGAGAGAGCAGCATTTGAGGCAATGCAGAGACAAGACTGGAGAACTTCCCTGCACCCATGAGCCCATGACTGAAGAGTGGCTGTTAATACCTGAGAATCCCAGAATCCTGAATGTCCTGAGTGGGAGGGGAAGATCAGGGATCCAAAGCCCGGCCCTGCCCAGACATCCCAACAGTCCCACCCTGTGCCTGAGGGTGCTGTCCAAGCCAGGCCAGGCTTTTCCCACCTTCTGCAGCTCCTTATCAATCAAATTCCACCAAAAAGAGCCCAAATTATGGGGCACAACGAGGGGAACCCAAGGAATGAGGTGGTGATGGCAAGGACTGAAGAGCTTCTGGAGAGCTCAGTGGTCCCAGGGTCCCTGGGGGTTTCTTATTTCCTGCAGCCAAAATTCTGTGAGCTGCCCTTAACATAAGCAAAATGAAGTTCCTGGCTTGAGCTCTCAAAACCTCACTGTGCAGATTTTTAAGGGATGATTCTTCCTTCCCTATTCCTAAAATCAGGAGATTTCCTGTGGGGAATTCCTGGAGGGAATTCCAAGCCTCCCACAGATTTCCAGGAGCCAGGATTCCCCTCCAGAGCATTTCCAGCATTACATTTTCACAAGGCAAACCAAGCACAGCCCTCATTCCAATAGGGACAGTGGTTCCAGTCCCATCCTAAGCAAATCCTTCTGCTGTTCCCATGGAAAATGAGGATAGTGTCATTTAAAAAACAGGCAGATGTACCTGGGAGATCCTTGCTGGCCAAGGAAATGTTGAATTTGTGAAGGCAAAGACACTGCTTGGACTTCCAGGGAATAATTCCAATTTTCTGTGAAACTTTACATGGAAATAAGTTGCCCTGGCTGCTTATTGTTCAAGTTTTGTGTGCTTTATCCTTAAATTTTCAAAGGCTTTTTTTATAATTTCAGGATTTCTCCTGTTTTCTTATATTATTTTTGGCACATAGAGATGCAGTTCAGGATATTCTAGGTATTTATTTAAGGTATGAGTTCTATTTCCAGAGCATCTGATTTGTAAATAAAAACGTCTGTTAAAGAAGAGAGACCTGAATTTTCTAAAGAAACTGATAATTATGGCAAACAGGGGAAAATGCAGCTTTGTGCATTTGCTGAGTCTCCCCAAGTCAGTAAGGATGCAAAACAATGTTTGGCTGCTTAATCAACCCCAGGAGACTTTGCAATCTGTAAAAATGGGGCAGAAATCCCAAGGGGAAATGATTCCTTATTGACATTCCTGAGCCTGGTTTGATGAGAAAACAGAGCGGCTTAAAGAGGAGAAATGACAAGGGAAAAAAAAATACCCAAACATTTCCCAGCACTGCTGAAGTTTCACTTAAATCTCTGCTCAGATGGAAATTCCAAACTTCCTGAAAATCGGACCTATTTAAATCACCTCATTAGATATTTAACTCTTCTGTTACAGGTGATAAAAACAGCCAAAGCCTCTCTTGAACATCTTGGGGCCTTTTTGGGAAAGAACAAAGCACCAAGAGCTCATCAAGAGTCTCATCCCAGCTCTGGGAATATGAAGAACTCCTTCAGCCAGCCTGAGCAGGCTCTTCCCTCTCCAGGAAGGCTCCTGAGCCCAATTAGGGAGACAAACAGCGGAGTTTTGGGAGGAGAGGAGGATCCTGTCAGGGCTGGGCCCCCCAGGTGTCATAGCTGGGCCACTTCAGCCCCCCCACTGCACCTGCCTGCCCCCACTGGCACATCCATAACCCAGGGATTGTCCAGTTTTTCCATCAATACAGAAATAAACCCATCCAGGAGCACTGCAGGTCCCAGACAATATTTACTGAAATCCTTTCCCACCTGTTTTCCCTGGTTTTAAATTTACCTCCTCTGCTTCCCCTTTGTTTCCCACTGCTGTAATGCTTTTCTGCCCCCAACCTGCACAACTTCCTCCTTCTGTCTCATAGCTCCTCTTTATCTTCTTTTTTGGAGGGTTACTGAATGTTACTGATGAAATAATAGCAATTAATTTGCAAGACAAATGGTTTTAAGGAGTTCAACCCGCCGAGCTCTTCTCTCCTTCCCCCTCTGGAGCATGCAGAGTGCAGCATGTCCATCGTGCATTGCAGGATTTTAGGCAGTTTGAGGTTTTTTTAAGAGGAATCTACAGCCAAGCACCCAGATCCCACTGGAATCCCATGGATTCGGGTTCCTGAGGCTGAGGGAATGTCAGAGCCCGGGAGTGAGGGAGCTGAGGGACACAAAGAGCAGCGTCCCGAGCCAGGTGGGATTCCTGCACATCCCCATCCCTCCTAAACTCCTGCAGTCCTCTCCCAGCCCCTCCTGGCCTGCCCACCCTGGCACTGAATCTCACAGTCATTGCCAGTGACATTTCTTATTGATTTTTAAAAAGCTTCTGTTTCCCCACCTGCATAGGCCAGCCCTGCAACTTCTTCATCCAGTACTTGCTTTCTGTTTTGGCTTTTTTTCTTTTTTTTTT
>WEZZ01009282.1:10614-33800 GCA_013400585.1 Chloropsis cyanopogon | reverse complement strand
TCCTTAAAGGGAATCCAGGGTGGTAGCAATAAAAAAGCAAGGTGAGATTCAGGCAGTCACATACCACCTAACTAAGTGAGGCCTCTTCTCAGTGCTCTAGAGGAACATATCCACATAATGTTTTGTGTGTGTATTTACTAAAAAAAAACTTACAACAACTTCTGCTCAGATTTGTTTTCCGCACTGTAAACACACCAACATCATAGCTACTGAAATGAAAATTTCTAGGTAAAAAACAAATGGGATTTTTATTAAGTGATAATATTTTTATAATTGAGCATAATAAAGAGATACTGTCAACATCATGGCTTTGAAAGAAAAAAATCACATTTATCTCTTCTATTCAGAGCAATATATGGGTCAATATTTCAGAAAAAATTAATTCCTGAAGGCCTGTCTGATGCAGATTGACGATTTTCAGATTTTGGGACTGTGGTGCCACCATAAAAAAAAGAGTACAATAGAAAAAAGGTACCAAAGAAAAAATCATCACCGCTTTCAAAAGTATCGTGTCCAAAAATGTGACTAAAATTACAGCATCTTTGGGCAAAAATATATTGTGTACCCATATGTGTGTGTGTGTATAATATATATGGTATATATGTTATAATTGTAAGCCATGAATAAAATTCTCACCAGAATTTTATGGAGACCAGCACCCTCACCCACACCTGCCTCCCGTTTCACTGTGAAGCTGTTCTTCCCACATCCATCATGGTGTCTGAATCTCTTCCAAACTGAAGGAGAAGCACACTCTGCCGTGGTTTCATGGGGAGCTCGGGACCCAACTCTGTCAGCCCCCATGCCTTGGAGACTTTCTTAATGAAGCTGCCCAAGCAGCAACAGCCTGATTTAAAATAAGTGGATAATGAAATTAAAGTCATTGTGAAGAAAGTGACTGGCTGGATTTATGTGTCAGAAGGGAAATCAGTTATGTTCTTAGTGTACAGGGAGAAAGAGGACAGCAAGAAAATATTGCTCGTCACCTTCGGAAATTATTTGCTCTCCTTATCCCTGACAGTGACTCTAACTCACTGCCAAGAGCACTTACACCCCAGCTGTGCCCCAATGAGTCTGTTCAATCCAATTTCACCCTCCATCCCCTTATTTTAAAACAGTCCTCTGCACACACATGTATGCAAAGTACTGCATGGACTCAGTGTTTTCCCTGGGAAGGGATCTTCTGTGGTGAAGACCATCTAATAGTAATTGGCAGTTGTTTATTAGAGGCTTATTGACCAAACCTGGACACCAGCTTGCTTGCATTGGCTTGTGCATTCTGGCTTGGGCTCCCTCACTTAGGTTAAGTTTTGGGTTCTTCTGGGTCATGCAAACAAGCTGTCATTTGCTAGAAAAAAACTTATTGTGATCAGATGCTCATAATTCCGCCATCACAACTTAATTAAAATCCTTAATTGAACATAAATGAATGGGCTCAGTGCCCTGGTCTTCTTTTCCTCTCCCTCAGCTTTTCCTTACAGTAAGTTGGAGATGCCACCAGTACCTTAGTAATGTGTTGGTTCAGGATGTCTCTATGCAAAGCTTGTTAAAATGACCTACAAAAGCTTGACTTTCTTTTGCACTGAGATACTTACATGAGTTGCTTTAAAGCTGCTTGATTTTCAGGCATTTGTCACTATTGATTTAGGTTGATTATGCTGTTTTATTTATGTCTATATGTATGCATATAACTACTAATAAAAAAGGAGTACCATATGCCAAGTCTCCATAATTGTGTATTTGGGTAATACTATTTATTTCATTAATTAATAGACATTTATCAGCATTTATTGAAATTTTTTTGACTAATACATTACATTTTTAAGATGTAGATCTTCTACTTTAGAAAGAAAGAAAAGAAAGATTGTTATTAAAATACCCTTTTAAAATTATGTTTCCCAAAGGAAAATGAATTAAGGATCCTGGAAAATGTTTCAGTCCCTTTCTTGTACGATAATCTAATCCTGAAGGACGCTCTTTGATTCCCTTCTATAATACTTTGTTTTTTTCCTTCTTGTTACTTTATTGTACTTATTCCCACAGCCAGCTTCAAATGACCTCAAGAACACAGGGCAGCTAAAAGATTGCTTAAACTTCTTAATACTTTTAATCCTTACTTGTTATAATTTGATTACTGAGACAGATTTTCTCTCTGGGCCTCATATTAAATCACTTTCAAGTTGAAACAAACCAGAAATCCTTTCAACTTAACAGAGCTTGTATTCAATATGAGCTAGTCAGATGTAGCACAGAGACTGTAAGATGTTGCATCACATGCTTCCTGGATTTTAATGCAAGGAAAGCAAACTTAATAATATTACTTATGATTTTACCTTCGTAGAGTATCTATTATCAAGAGCAAACATGAGTAAGTATAATTTTGGAAGTGCATGTAAATGCATATGTGTAAATGTGTATGTATCTGTAAGTAGGCAGATACAGATTTCTATGCCAAATATATATAACTTTACTGATCCTATAATCTCTGGAATTGAAATACCTTATTCATTGTGATAAGAATGAACTCCTAATAAGATTTTCTTTTATGCAACTGATTCCTTTCCTCATCTATATAAAAAAAGAAAATAAATTATTTTTTTCCAGGACAGTGGTTTAGTTAAGTTCATAGTGTCATCTAAAAATGATAAATTCCTAATTTTCTCAGGAAAGATGTGATAAAACAAGAGGGATTGAAATTCAGCAGTAAATAGGAATGGTATGGTAGAATTGTTTCTTCGCAAAGGAACTTTGATAGATTTGCCATTGACTTTCATTCTGAAGCTTTTGTTTGAAAATATTTCTGAGAATGTGAGTTTTCCCTACTCAGCCTCCCTGGCTGATCAAGGACAACATGCAAGCACGCTTTGCGTAGCTTTGTGATAGCCAGAGGCAATGGGTTCACAAGGTTCAGGTCAAGTGCTGATCTTAATCAAAATTGCATTCTGCTAAGGAAAGGCTGAGGAAAAGCAGTATCCAGAAAGGAGAGAATTCAATGAAAACTTTGGGGATTCATTTACTGGAGAAATCCCTGAGGAAGCAGAATGTCAGGAGTTGAAACTTCCAGTGGTAGCCTGTAGGTAAATTAGTTTTAAGGAGATTATTAAGGTACTCAGTTAACAATCACCTGAAGATAAGCATTAACTGAGTGCTTGGGTCCCTCACCAAAGCCTCCCTTGTCCACCTCTGACCTTCTCTGCTACCATCCCCTCCTTCTGAGTAGGCTCTGGGGGCAGGGGATCACCAGCAGCTTAAGCTCTTGGTGCTGATGACCACAGAGACTCTGAATATTGTCCCAGTTATCGAAAATCCAGTTCTAAAAGCCCATAAAGCTGTAGGAAGAACCGTACATTTTCAATAAGCTACCTGGAGGCTGAATAGCTATCTCCCCCTGCTGCTGAGGGTGCTGACACAGAAGGCTGGTGCTGCAGGGGCGTCCAGCAGGGCAATGCTGAAGGAATTTTGGTGGATTTGCCATCAAGTTTCATTCTGAAGCTTTTGTGTGGAAATGCTGTGGTGAACTCTCCTGGTCCTCTCTGACCTCAGGCTGCAGCTGGCGTGGCTCGCTCTGCCTCTGGAGACCGGCTGTGCTGGGGCGCTCTGTCACAGTGGAGATCTCTCTGAGCTAAGCTGCTTCCAGAATTGAGGCCATATTTGCTAGTGAAATCTACAGCTGCGAGAGAAATGCAAATCCCTGCAGCCCTATACTCTCATCTTGGCAGAAGAAAAGCCCTTTCACCTTTAAAATAAATTACAAGAAATGGGCTCAGATTAAATCCCTCGATCCAAACCCACTGAACTCTCAGAATGATTGAATCCAGACCCAGGCTTTGCTGGTTGGGCCCCTCACTGATATCTGTACATCACTTATAAACACACACAGGTGCTCTGTGAAAAATGAGGGAACCTGAGGTCAGTTAGCAAATACACTGATACACCTTTTAAGGGATTGCCATCCACTCACGAGCTACATCGAGGCACCAATAAGAAAAGTCCCTCTCGAATGCTGTCTGTGTGTTTCTTATGTCTCTATAACTTAAAGGAGGCCAAGGAGATCCCTTTGAAATCCTGAAGCACAAAAATTGTTTCCAGGCTTAAAAATTCTATGCCAAGTTCCTTCTGTAGTCTAAAATGTGGGGGAAAAAAAAGAACTTTAATGAAAGCAATAACCAACTATTAAGTTTAATGGTATTGGTAGGTGTTGCCATCATTTACCTATTGGGATTGAATTAGGAATACTTAAAGGAATTAATAAGTGCAGACTCTAGGTAACAGACTCAGAAATTTAATTCATGTTTATGGATCAGGTCCTGCAGTTTCCTCATTGGCAAAGCTATGGTGAAGGTCAGTGGATTTTTTCTGGGTTGAAGGCAGTTAACAGAGCTTAATAGTGCTTGTTAATAATGAAAAAAATAAATCTAGATTTCTAAGTATCTAAAAAATACTGGAGTTTCTTGGGGTTTTCAGTTGTTACTTTTTTAATCAAATTGCACTAGCTAACTATTTTGCTCTTAAATATGAATGCCCTTCCCCTAGCTTTGTGAAACCAGTGTACTCTCACTCAGATTATTAAAATTTAATTAGAGACTGGTTTTTGCTCCTCTTTTCCACATGCCAAAGAGCATGACAAATGTTTCCATGCAGGAACCTTCTTTGGTCCCATCACTCACAAGCAGCAGGCTCACAGCTGGAATATTGCTGTATTGTTGGGAAGTACCTGAGTAGGACCAGGAAGACTGGGAGCTGTCATCCACAGCAGGATGGCTGTGTTTGTGTGCCTTCTCCAGCTCCTTGGGAATTCCATTGGGAGCACTGATCACCCTCTCTGTGCTCCGAGGCGTGCCAAACCACGGATGGGCTGCTGGCACTCAGTGCCTCACCAGTGCCCTGCCCCCAGCTAAGAGCCAGAGCTGCTTTGCCCAGAGGTAGCTTCCACCATACTGAATTAGGTGCCTAAAGACAGCTGGGATGAAACAAGGCTAAGGAAAGCTCATCCTGCCTGCAGCACCTACTGTGGTACTTGAATTCTGACCATGCCTCCTGGGCCAGGCTTTGTGCACTGGATGCTCTTTATCTTTTGGTTATTGTTTTTCCACTCCAGTGGCTCAGAATTAGCTCTTACCACACTGCAAACATATGTTTTACACATTGAAGGATAATCTGGGCCTGGGACATCTGAAGCCTTCCTCTTACAAATTTGTGTGAATGGGCAACCATTTTATATTTGTGCCTTCTGGCAGACAAGTAATATGAGCACAACTATGTAGGTTATGAGAATTGGTTTTTCATTTGAGGGAGAAGTCTGATCTCCTTCCAATTAATACTTAATTTCATAGTTATTAAACAGTAATTTTCCTATGTCTCCAGATTTGCGTCTCTGCTCTCCCAAATGTGTATCTTAATTGAGCCATAGAGCTGGCTAGTTTCACTTCTTACTCCATCACCATCTGCGTATGAAAGCATTTTCTCCAGTCTTTGAAATGGATTTGTTCTTCTTTTTCCCTTCCCACTGTTTTGCCATCTTTCTATAAACATGCACCAGAGCATTGTGTATCACTCTAAAATGAATAGGAGGTGCCATATGAGGGATAAATTAATTTCCATAATCCCATGGGTCTGCCACAGGGCACTGGTTCCCTTGTAGAAGCATTGCATTTGCCTTTTTATTATAAGCTGTGTACAAAGTTCAGTCTCAGCTCTCCACCTGCTTATTCATCAGTACTTTTCAGGTGCTTGTTTCTGGGATACTCTGCCATTTGTGGGTCTGGTTTATGGCTGCTGTTTTTAGAAGTTGAAGTTTTCCCATTATCATAATCAAAATTTACAGCTTTTACTTGTACCTTATTAATTTACTGACTACCATCTGAACTACTGAGGTTCCTTGGAACCACACTAAGAGTGACATAATGAAATTATGACACCCTATTGGAAACTACATTTTGGAATGTTTCAGCTCTCTCATTCTTGATATATTTCACACATGCTGTTGTATTGATTTTGAGACTTTTTCTACAGAAGCACCTGAAGAGTAAGGGTTTTATTAAGTTACTTTTCACAGATCACAGGATATTCTGCATTAAAAAGAGCCCACAAGGATACTCAAGTCCGCCGGTAAGTGAATGGTCCATATGGGGATTGAACCCACGGACATATACTCGTGTTTTTGTTAAAGCATTATTCGTTAGTTCTCAGGTAGATTCCTGACCATTAAAAGTGAAAATATCCCAATAGCTTGTTCAATCAAGTCCACTGACTCATTAAGAGCATGTATTAATCTGATACCAAAGACTAATGCCTATAAATAATTATTGTAGAGAATTGCTTTGGAAACAAATCCATGTAGTATAAAGAGTAGGCCACTGCTGCTAACCTTTGTCCTTTTACATGCTTTGTGATAAGATTATGAGCTTTTTAAGATGTACCAGATCTCGATCTGTATGTTAGATACAGTCTTTGCTTTCACTGACTTCTACAAAAAATTTGTCTCCTAAGTGGACAAAAAGAGAGTTTATGGGCTAGATAAAGCAACAGTTTCATTTGAAGCATGTGTTTTTATTAGACAGAGCTAATAAAATCTGCAGTGGATTTGTGTATACTTGCAGAAATCTGTAAATGCCACCCAAAATTATGAATCGGAGGTGATTAGAGTTAATGGGCTACTCCAAAGGAAACTTGAAACTAGAAAGTCTGTTTACATGTGATTTAAATTATTTTGAAACCTTAGTTTCAGAGAGAGAAGGAGCATGCAAAGGACAGAGGAAGGCATAGATTTCTGGATGTACTGTGGGAGGGGAGTACAGGAGGGTGACTGAGGCTGGTAACCTTGCAGCAGTTTCTGGTATTACCTGTATTAATTCAGAAAAGGTCAGGAAATTGTCAAAGAGTTTCTGATTTGCTTACAATTTGTTTTGTTTTGTTTTGTTTACTCATATATTTCTTCTTTTCCCCACTTTTAAAACCAACCTAGGCCCCCGATCTGGCACTTCATGCTACGCCAGAATCACTTTTCAGCTTTTAACATTGTTCTGCGGGGAATGAGCAATTCTTTTATTGATTGGGAAATCCACATATGACTCACTGGTCTTGTGGTTCTGGTGAAAATAAAAAAAATCTGAAAATCAAAATTTCATGGAGGGAGAAAAAAATGTACTTTCTGAGCAGCTACAGTCTAAAACAAAACGCCAGGGAACTGAAAGATGAAAATATTGCATTAATTGAAGCTAAACTAAATAATTACATGCAAAAATGCAAACGGATGGTAGCAGGTTATCATGACTATAACCTATCCTAGAATTTCAATATTATCTTCTTAGCCAGAGAAATAAAATGAAGTTATAAAATCAACAGGACAAGTTTTTAAAAATCTGGCACGAAAATCTATCTAGATATAGTGTGACTGACAGAAAACATACTGAGTTGGAGTTTGCTTTCAACATTCATGTGGCTGCCAGAGTACTATACTCAGAGATATTTAGGCCAGAAGGGACATTAGATCATCTAGCCTGACCTTCTGCGTATCACAGGCCATTGCATGTTACCTAACTGCTCCTGTATTGAGTCCATCTAATCTGGCTTCAGCTGCCATCACTGGTTCTTGTTAAACCTTTCTTTACCAGCCTACAAAGAAAGTCTTTCAATGATTTTTTTTTTTAAATTTCTTACTTGTGAGTTTCAAGCTACAGAACTTTTATCATAGATTTTTTAATGAAGATTTATTTCCTTATAATGGTCACAAGGTGAATACATAATGGTATCAAAACTTTGGTACAAACAGAACAGGACCCTGAACAAAAACCATATAAAAGGCCATACTTTGTCAGAGCAAGAACTGATCTAACCCAGTGTGTTGTTTCCAACTGTGGACTGAAGCAAATGTTCCCAAAAGAGTGAGGGCAATTCAAGCATATTTGCTATTTTTCCTGAATGTTGTCCCAGATTCCTTCTAGTTTCATTCAGGAGATTTCTCAACTCTGTTGGGTTTTTTTCTCTTTATTCTCAACAGACCACTCTTCTGAGTCCGATCCCAAAATAATTTTGAACAAGGGGCTCCGTAGATCTTCCTTGTGCATCAAGACTCCTTCTTTTGCTAAATTTGAAGCTGGTTCCTTAGCTGCACTGGATGATACTCAGTAGAAGAGATGGAAAAGTGCAGATCCTGCTTCAGTCATGAATCTGGTGGACCTTGGCCATAACAGACTTCTATTCACCTCTTTTCCAGGCTGCAGAATCAACTCTGCTCAGCCTTTTTCCCCTCCTAGGAGCCATTTCATACCTTTGGTCACCTCTGTCACCCTCCTCTGAACCTTTGCCATCTCTGCTCTGTGCTTTCTGAAACAACAACTGCAGACAGTATTCAAGAAACACAAGTTTATACAGCTGCATAGCTGCATTTGCTCTCTACTCTTTCCCTAATAATTCCTAACTTTCTATTTGCTTTTTTGATTACTAGGAAGGAGTTGTTTTCATAGAACATAATCCCAGGATCTTTCTCTTGAGTGGTAACAGTCAGCTCAAAGCCCATTATTTTATATATGAGGTTAAGATTACTTTTCCCATATCGCTTTACATATATATCCATGAATTCATTCTGCTGTTGTATCGTTTGCTCAGTCTCACAAGATCCTTCTGCATTATCTCAGCCTGACCATACAAATATTTCCATACGTGTTTTACTTCCCACACAGCGTGGAGTCACATCGACACGAAGGGAGCAGCCCTCGTATGCAAAGGTAAGCACTTTCAGAGCTGCACACGTTTGACCAGCTTGAACTACGGCTAGAGAAAACCAACACGGTTTAAAGAAGCTGCCAGCTCACGATGCAGCCTCCAAAAGTAATTTAACCCAACCTGCCAGTGACAACATAAGCATAGGTAAATTTATTGTGCCTTGAGGTCTACAGTGCACAGCGTGTTTGGACTATATGAAGAAAGACCCAGGCTGCTCACAGGGCTACATGATAGAAGGACAAGAGACCACACATATAAATTAAAATAAGAGAAGTGCAGACTGGATAGAGGGAGAAACTCTCTCCCCTGAGGCCGGAGGGCAGAGGTTCAGGCTATCCAGGGAGTCTGTGCAGCTCCAGTCTGGGGGGGTTCCAGCCCTGAGCAGCCCTATCTGACCTTGGTGCTGAGCACATCTGACCTCCAGAGCTCCTTTCTAGCTTGAGCTCTCCTGTGACCTTTGGATGGGAAATGCACACTAGCTCAGGCTATGGTTAATTTGAAATCTTCTTTTGGAGGTAAAGCTAAATATAAGGGTGTTTTTTTTTTCCTTTTTTTCCTTTTTAGTAGACAGATATTGAAAGAAGTGATTAGCAGCCTCTTTCCTAATGGTATCACTGTTTAGACAATTTAGACTCATGAAGACTGAAGCAGAGGGCACAGATTGAGAGGAGCACTATGAAATGTAAATACATTCATTTATTTTTCAAAATTGCTCTGTATCTGGTCCATTTTGATCCCAGGTGGACAAAACACTTTGTTCCTCTTGGTACCTGTCTGTATAGAAATACCCTATATTAGCCTAATATTTGGAAAAAGGTAATTTCAAATTAAACCTTAGAATCTTATGGGAGTTCTTTAATTTTCCTTTCTCAAAAGTGGTCAAAATGGATAAAAATATTTACTGGACTTCAAAGTGATATGTGTTTGCTGAAAGGAAAGACAGATATTTTTCTCCCAAATGTACGAGCATATTTCTCTGTTGCTAGTGACACATTATTGTGACCAGAGAGGGGTGTACATGTACACAGATCACATAACAAAACTTACTTTTCATCCCAAAGAGCTTTGAAATGAATATCAGAGGGAAAATGCAGAGACAGAAAGGCAATCTCTTTGTACAGTGTCTCATTTAGCCTTTGTACAGTGTCTCTTTCTCAGCCTACTTGGGACAGTCCTAACCTACTTTACATTGATTAGAAAAGTCTGAATAATTACCTGCATTAGATACAGCTTTCCTCAGTGCAGACCTTTGTATCTTTTATAAATTCATAGCTTGATTTCAATTATTTCTGCCCCTGGACTCCTCACCCTAGCACCCCTGGATTTGAGGATAGAGGAGAGATGGGAAATGTGGGCATCTTCCATAACCAGGCAAGAGCGTTCAAACACAAATCCCTGAGTAGAGTGCTTCACACAGTCCTCAGTGTGAAGATATTACTGAGGTATAAAAGCATTGCTGAACTGTGGGCAAAAGCTGTTGGGGCAGTGCCTGCCTTGCCAGTGCTTGATCAGCCCAACAGTTGGGGTCCGCTCATGGGAAAGGAGAGAACATCAGGAATGCTTGGACCTTGCTTCCTTAGCTGGTGAAAGATGATCACAAACAGAGAGAGAAAAGGAGGCTTGTGTGGGACCACACAATGTTCCATTGCTGTGGGGCTTTGTAGGCTCATGGGAAAGGCTTTGAGGCCATCTCCAGTAAACTGCTTTCCTGTGAGGCTGCAGCAGGTGCCTCGGCAGGAGAAGTTCCCTTTTCCCAGCACTGACACGTCAGTCAGAAAGCCACCAAGCAAAGGTGGACTGAGCCGGGTCTTCCATCCCATCCCATCCCACTGGACATGGATCTGAGCCCCCTGCTCACCACCACTGCATCATAGGCTGTGATGGAAATGAGGGGGAAGAGGAGAGGGGACAGCAGGCACACCTGGGATGAACCCAGCACTCAGTCCAGAGACTTGGGGAACAAATTAAACGACTTCAGTAAAAGTAGTGGTGGTATGGGTATTTTATTTACTAGCAATGTAATCCTTGCTCTGCCTTTCCAGCTTGATACCATGCTCATATCCACCTCCAAGTTTTGTAGGACATTTTTATATACTGATTCAAAGCTTGCAAATATGGAAGCACTTACTTGCAAATGTGGATGCACAGGCAGGTGCCCAATTTTCATGGAAACATAGAACTGTTTGGGTTGGAAGTGACATCAAAGGTGATCTGTTTCCAACCCCCCTTCCAGGGACAGGGGCACCTTTCACTAGACTAGGTTGCTCAAAGCCCCATCCAACCTGGCCATGAAACACCTCCAGGGATGGTCATCTTCAACTTTTGCCCAGATTCCTCTGGAAAGCATGCTGATCTTAGGAAGTTCATTATTGTTAAGTGAAATGTTAAAAAATTTAAACCTGTTGGTTCTTTCTTTCTTTCTTTCTTTCTTTCTTTCTTTCTTTCTTTCTTTCTTTCTTTCTTTCTTTTTCTGGCACGAGTAATACACCTGTAGAAATAATACAATTATAGAAATAATAAAATCTATCCATGCCCTAAATACACCCCAAAAATATTGGTTGTGGTATGTAGAACCAAAATTTACTGATGAGATTTTAATTCAGACCCTAGTCTAGGAAGCAGTCTGGCCCTATTTCTAGTTATTTCTTATACAGAAACCTAAACAAACTGGTTTCTATTGTATGCCAAAATGTAGTGATAATTTTCAATTTTATATCTTCTCATCTGCAGAAATATTACACTTTAAATTGCATAAAGCAGATGAATACAAGTCTTTTGGTTCACAAACAGCAAACCTTAAGAAATATTATCGTAGGTTCTGATTGCAAAAAATTTGATTATTGTGCATTTGAATAGAGAAAAAACCCCAATAGTTGTCCAGTTTATTTTTGGGTCATTACTAAATTTTTTAAGAAATTTTGCTTTTGAAGTTGCTTGTTCAAGAAAGTTGTCAAGAAAGCAGATCTTATGCTGGAGCAACAATAAATACAGGTAAAGTAAATTTTGAATTTGCTTTGTGAACTTTAAACCAGAAAAGTAGTTACATGTAACCACTCAGAGAAAGAAAGCATATCATCTGGTAATTTTAACTTTCAACTTCAATTAAGGTAAAATAGGATGACAAAATCATGCTTTGGAATGATGAATATATTATGTAAAATAAGAATTTCTTCACCATCATCCGATTATGAACAGAAAAAAACCAGGTCTATCAGATGACAAGTCCAAGGAAATCCAAGCTGCTTGGAAATGAAGCTTGTGTGAAGAAGAAGGAATTTGGCCATTTCTCTGTGTGCACAACTGATGTTCCAGTCTAATCAGTCTGGAATACATTTAGTTGGATGTGCATGTGCATCTCTGCAGTGTGCACATAATGAATGCAATGCCTCCTGTATCACCTGAAGTGCACACATTTGCACAGTGTGCATGCCACATGCGGCTGCAGTTCCATCCAAAATTCTCACCTCTGGGAACCCCAAGAACAGAAAGGAAGAAAGTTTTTACACTGACGTTTTTCTTTAGTGAGAACATACAAGCAAGGTATTATTTTTTTCTTTAGGGACTGCATTTTGTAGTTAGCACTTCAGTGAAACTTTCTCTCACAACCTGTTGATGCTCACCAAACCACTTTTTTTTTTTTTTTTTTTTTTTTGCAGGTGTACTCACATAAATCCTTTAGGATTTCCTTCTGTGTATCTGAACCAAGTAAGACTCCTGCATTAAACTGTTGAGTTATAGAAATCTGCATATCTGTCATCAGTTAATTTTTGCATCGTTTATTCTCCTAATGAGCATGAGATATGCTGAAGCTGCTTTTCAGTTATTGTTTAGTTTAGCTTGTGCTTCACACAACTGGGAGCACTGTAGCTACTTTTTCTAGTTAAATGTTAATACTGAACAATCAAACATACTTCGCAATAGAGAAACAAATTGTTTCCATATGCATACAAAATCCCTAAACAAATCCATCAAATATGTTGTCTCAACTATTTCTCTTCCAGCATTGAGAGAATACTGGCACACACTTAGTATACAGCATCTGGTTAGCTGAGAATACATCAATATCTCTGAAGTTTTAAAACTTTTTATTTGAAAAGCAAGTCTTTCCCACAAAGTATGAAACCATCCATCTAGGGCTTTTGACTGTGATACTGATCCCCAGACTTTTAGTATGCTTCACAGACATTTTAGGTAGGTTTACACGCAGAAGGTGGATAAGATATTCTTTCAGAACTAGAAAAAAAAGGGATACTTTTGTAGTTCTTTGAAAATTTTAAGTGCCATATTAAATATTTGAACTTCATGTCATATATGTATAGTTTATGATCATGGGGCTAGAGAAAATGGCATGTTCTTTGCTAAATAGACTATTTTTTATAATTTACAAGTATTCCATTCTAACTCTAAATAGGAGCTCTTGGCATTGCTGAAGCCAATATTAAAATTCCCATAAGCTTCAGCAGCAGTTGGCCTCTATTTTACCATAGGAATTTAAGGTTGGATTCCAAATGGAATCTAGCCCTATGTCCAAAATTCATATCCTCAAAATCTCTGTTCAGATGCCACTCTAGGCACCTCAGTTTCTGTTGTAACACCCCTCCATCTGTCTGCAAAAGTCCCCAGCTGTTACCTTTGCCTGGAGTTCACTAAACCATTTGGTGACTGTTTTAGACCTGCTCCTCAGAAAGAATCACAGAGTTCTCCAAACTCCTTTACTCACACTGCTCAGCCTGGTAGCGACTTCAGGGAAGACCTGAACTTTGATAGACTGGATTGTGGCTGTGAGGGTAAAGGTCCTTTCCTCATCTGCTGCTCCACTTCCCTTTGCTGCTGTTTCTCTCACTTCCTAGAGATGTTGTAGCTCTAGCTTAGGGCCATCTGATCATGACTTTGTGGGGTCTGACTGATGAGAGGACAGAGAAACAGAGGAAGAGCTCATGGAATCATGGTGTTGGAAGGACACCTGGCTTCTGGTTACTCCCTTTGCTCGGCTGCATGTGTTTTATTCAGGGAGGTTTAACCTAAGACTATGCACACTGTCCTTGGAGCAGGGACAGAAATCTTTTCCTGAGTCTCTGATGAGTGCTTGCTAGACTCCAGAATTGCACTAACAGCAGCTTTATCTCTCTTGCCAAATTTTTATTTAATTATTCCCTGTAAAGTGAAACGGCTTCCTGTCTCTGAGTACCCAGAAGCTTGGCAGTTAATAGTTCAGGCATTTTTGCAGATGGAGTGGGAGTTCAAAGCACCTAATGGATGTAAGAGGAATGAACTTTTGGCTTCCAGCCTAAGTGTACCTGTGGTGATACTGGGACTAAGTAGCTTTCTCAGTGCTCAGGGGTGCCTGGATCTTCCCCTTGCCCCCCAGCAGCAATGCAGGGCCAGAGGGGCTTCTCCCCATCATCCCAGCACCCTGCCCTGTACAGGGCACCACCTGAGGAATGACAGCTGTGTAGGGAATAAACACTGGGAAATTATGGAGGAAACATATTTGTGGAGAAACAGCACTGTGTGCTAGGAGGTGTGGGGGGAAATCCTCCTGGAAGAGATGGTTGGTGTGCCAACTAATGCTTACCAGACTGTTAATTCTTTTTATTTCTGACCTTGCTAAGATCCCAAGGCACCCAAAAGACAAAGTTTGGAAACTATGCCGTAAGCTGGTACCTTTAAAGAGCAAGCAAACAATGAACCCATGGTCTAATTACACCAGGAATTTTCCAGACTTTTCAGCTGTTATGTAAAACATTTTGCCTCTCTAATAATTATTATAAACTTCTTAACTAGACTGATTTTCCCAGGAACAATAAAGTTTAGTCTAAATTTATATGTTATTCAAAGGAAAGCAGCTCAGGGACTTGCTGTTCAAAGGGAAATTTGTAGTGCTGTTTAATACAAAGCTAAAATTAAAAAGAAAGAAAAGAAGTCTGTGTTTTACATTAAACCAAACCTTTTTGATAAGAATGCTGGCCTGGAGCAATTTAAGCCATGAAAAATGAACTCCCTGAGCACTCCTGTCAGAGTCTAGTGATGGAAGGATCCCTGTAAATTCTTAATCTGCCTTTCTTCATGGCAGGACAATATAGTTCTATAGAAAGGAAGGTCAAGGAACTGAACCCCCACAGTAGGTATCCAAAAAAGCAATCAAGCTAAACTAGCAGGGAGTGGATTCCAGCTGAACTCTGTAGTGCAGATCTTTTCTCTTCCACCACAGGTACCTTATAGAAGGGAGGATTCCTGGGACTAGTGGTTTAATTTCTCTGGCTACCATGCTAATCACATACGTCCCATAATTACTGTCTTTCTTTCTTTTCCCCAGACTGTCATTCTTCTGTCTCTCAGCTCCATCCAACAGGCAGACAATGTGGACACAAAGGCTGTGCAAGCTGGCGAGGCACCTGATGGAACTCCGAAGCTCCATGACACACTACCCTGTGCCCCACTCTTTCAAATATTTAATTTGCATTCTTTCCCAGCAATAGCCAAATGCTCAGGGGCTGCTTTCCATTTTCACCTCATTAGATTATATGTCTGAACATAAAAATGACTGAGAGCTGTGAACCAAATCAAGCTCCTGCAATGTGTGCTGCAAACATGCCAATCATAGTGATGACACAAGGCAAGGATTTGGCAAAAGTCATGCATGGCATTAATGTTAATTCTGTATTTGCAGGTTAGACCAATGTCAGCTTTAAAGCAAACTCATTATCTTATTTAAGGAACAATGATGGGTTTCCCAGAAGGCAGAAAAAATAATCCTATGCCAGGCTGTGAAGAGAAGGGGGTCTCTGACCAGAGGAAACAACACAACACAAGTCAAAGGAAATTGGCAAGGGGTGGTGACTTCCTCCATCCCAGTCAAATGCATGGGCCACCTTCTGTGGCTGCATAAGACAGAGGAAAAGGATACAAATCAGACGAAACCCTAAAAGTTGGAAAAGGTCTCCAAGAAGCTTTCAGACGGGTTCAGGGAGTCACTGCCTCATGGATGCACTTTGCTGGCAGAGCAGGGGTCTGCAAGATATTAGTTATGGCCATGAGTGGGAATGCTGTCCTCACTCTGTGACCATTCCCAGCTGCCCACCTTCCCAGGGAGTTCACTTTGCACCAGCAGCAAAGGGACTGAGGGCCCATGGCTGCTTCCACGCAGACCACAGCCTCCAAGTAAAGAAAACAGGGTGGGCTCTCCATCTGAGAAGAGTCATTCATGTAAGTGTGCAGGGTCTAGTTCTAAGTTTGGAGAAATATATTTCAGAGATGGCTTTACAGAGTGGGGTGTCCCCCATGCAGGGTCTCCTGGATGAGCACTCCCATAACCTGAGTTTTAAACTGAAGCAGAAATTTAAGAGGCTTTGTTAGTAAGTGTGGGATACCTGTACAGTAATTCCTTTTGCAATCTACCATCTTTATAAGAAGGTAAGACAATTAGGAGGTACACACCATCGTGTAATCAGGTTAAAAAATGTTGCAGAGGGCTTTCACTTTTTTCCTTCCCCACCTTTCAATTGTATAATTGGTTTTAATAAAACTCCAATATCAATTCTTGTGTGACATAGTATTTGGAGAAGTGTGTCTCACATAATAAAAGAAAATGAGAAAATAAAAAGAAAAAAAAAAAAAAAAAAGAGCTGTGGTAAGAAGATGTACATTGTACTTAGTTTCTTGGGAGAAAGGGGGCAGCATGAAATGTAAGAGAAGGAACAAGCAAGGGAGAAACCCACCCTGTGCCTAGCCAGCTTCGTGCTCTGGGATTTCATAAGGACTGTGGTTAGAGTGGCAGGAAAGCTTTTCTCTTCATCTTTGAAAAATGAGCCTGCAGCCTTCCTGGGAACCCTGATTAGGCAGCTGATTTGAAACTAATCTGCTGTGTGCCTTAACTGTGAAAATATACCTTCAAGCATTCAGCAGTTTTCTGCCTGGTTTGTGGAAGATGTGGCCCTCAATTTGCACAATTTGGATTGTAATTTTCCTGTAGCTCTAGGATATGTATATTTAAGGGTCTGATAAGAAGCAGCTTCTGTATACTAGGGCAGAGAATTTATTGCTGGTGGATGTGTGAAAAGATGGAAGGGAGGCAGGGGGGCAGCATGAGGGGGTGTTGGGAGGAGAAAGCAGTTCCCAATGGTCCTGTAGGATAATGGAAATCTTTTGGTCTAAGAGGACACTTTATTTAGGAGCTTGACCATGGCTTTATGGTCATAGAATCATAGGCAACTGTGATCAGTGGGAGATTTGTATGTCCCCCATTTCTGCATCTGGGGCTACCTCAAGCCCTTACCCTCACTCCCAGTTCAGTGGAGCTTACCAGTGGTGTCTGGACTGGATGTGTGTGTGTCAGCTCTGAGCCTGGCACACACAGAGCTTGGCTCCTTCTTTATGGGTGAGCTCATCCTCAAACCTTCCCACCAGTGAAAAAGATATGCTCAGGTCCTCTTCATTTCATTATCCATGACAGCTCCATGCAGGAACATTTTCCTCTTGGCTCCTCTGCGTGAGAATTGGGACACAGAAGTGGCACAAGCTAAGAGCTTGCATGAAGAGAATGTTGACAACATAGCTTATAATTATACTTTTAAATTTTTGCTGCTTTCCTACTTTCATATCAAAATTTTCCATGCATATTAGTAAAACTCTCCATAGCTTGCAAGCTTAAAGAGCTTTCTTTTAAGGAAAAGAGCTTGCTTGCTTGGTGAGATTTCTCCAAACTAAGCTACATCAGCTCTAGTATAAATCTAAATTCTTGCATTTTTCTTTATATTCTTTGGCAAGGACTCACTCATATTCCTAGATTCCTAAAGCCAGGTGGAGGGAAAGAGCTGAATATGTAAATGACTCCTTGGCTGAAGATCTAGGCCAGAAATTTCAAAGCATTCATTGTCAAAATCCTTTAAACTACAAAATCATAAGTCAGCCACTTGCCTATAACAAAACTATCTTCTAGTATTTTACTTTATCATTGAGCACTATCGTCTTTTAAGTGACTACTGAGACTGGCCAGCTTTATTAATGACCTCATAGCTGATAAATTTTGCAGCTAAGTGTCTTACTGCCTGTGAGGTAACGCTGGAGAAGCAGATAAGTGCGTCTGTCTGACTGACTGTAAGAATTGCACTTTTGTGAGCTCCCCTCTTAATTCTTTCCTTTAAGGAACACTACAGCCAGTTTGGCTTTTTTTTTATCTGCACTGTTAACTACAGTTCTCTGGGGCATGTTATAAACAGAATGTATAATATATTTAGTGTTCTGGTTGAACTGTAGATGGGCTCCCTCATAAATGTAAGAAGGCACTCAGCAAGTTTTAAACAAGAGGAGGAAATACTGCTGAAAGGAATGAGCAGACTTGCAAACGGTGACATAAAATTCATCTGACTAAGTAAACACAGTAAAAAAAGTACAAAGAGATGGCTAGACCTGTGTCAGCAGAGGAAACTGGGGACCTCTGGAAGTGTTTCTGTGAACACTATCTCCGAAAGAGAGAGTGTTTCCAAGCCGTGAGATTATGGATGAGGGAGTTGTTGGATTGTGAGCCAAGTTTTTAATTATTCTGAAAGAGAAAATGCAAAGGTTTGGGGGCAGAGAGTGTGGGGGAAAGGGGTCTTCCAGCAATGGAGCCTGCAAAACATATCCACTATTTCATGTAGGATGCACAGTAACAGAGAGAGGACCAAACAGCTGCAGGCTGACAGTCTGTCCATTCATACACTACCTGTTTCTGAGCAGCATCAAAAATTTCACAGGAAAAGTAGATAAAATGCCATAGCAGACAATCCAGAGTAACTCATTTGGAGAGAAAGTATCTCCCTAGTCAATAATGTTTGACCTATGTGCTATATGGTATCTTTTGTTTTCCAAATGTTTTCTATGGAAACTCTTTTCCCTTTTTAAATATCTCATCTGGTTTTGATTCCTAGGAAAACTCTGGACTGAGCTGAAACTTATGGCTGTACTTGCCTTTATTGGTGCTAAATATTTTGCCTGATAATTTTGTTGGATATCCTTCTTTCTTTTATTTTTTTTTTCAAGTGAATGAGTAGTAGGAATATAGTTGGCCACAGCTCTATTAATAAAACCAAATTCAAGTAGAGAATGTATTTTTGCTGGAATGAAAATTGCTTAATAAAACTGTCAGAGTCACAATAATTTTGTTACAAAAGAAAACTGGAAAAAATGTTCCAGAAACACAAAAAGTCCCATCTTGCATTTCATTTTGAAATCTTATTTCATTTCAACATTATTTGATTTTATGTTATGTTTTTAGAGTCTCAGATTAAATATTCTGATACTCCTGGATCAAGTTCTATTTTCAGAATGCTCATTTATGAACGACTTGGAAATTTTCAGTTCTTGCTGTGATTCAGAACAGCAGCTTTGCAATACAAAACAGGGCATCCTGAAATGGAGATTTTATCCTCAGCTACAGCTTTGCTACAAATCATAGAATCACAGAGTAATTTGAGTTAGAGAACATCTCCTTAGACATCATCTACTTCCAAACCCCCTGCCATGGGCAGGGACACCTTCTGCTATAACAGGTTGCTCAAAGCCCCATCCAACCTAGCCTTGAAAAATTCCAGGGTCAGGGCGCCCACAGCTGGGCAACACATTCCTATGCCTCACCATCCTTGGAAGGGTTTCATCCTAAGAATTTCTTTCTAATATCTAATATAATATCTAATCTAAACATGTCCTGTTCCAGTTTAAAGCTATCCCCGCTTGTCCTGTCACTCCATGCCTTCATAAAACGTCCCTCTCCAGCTCTCTTATAGGCCCCCTTGAGGTACTGGAAGGGCACGAGGAGGTCAATNTTAGACATCATCTACTTCCAAACCCCCTGCCATGGGCAGGGACACCTTCTGCTATAACAGGTTGCTCAAAGCCCCATCCAACCTAGCCTTGAAAAATTCCAGGGTCAGGGCGCCCACAGCTGGGCAACACATTCCTATGCCTCACCATCCTTGGAAGGGTTTCATCCTAAGAATTTCTTTCTAATATCTAATATAATATCTAATCTAAACATGTCCTGTTCCAGTTTAAAGCTATCCCCGCTTGTCCTGTCACTCCATGCCTTCATAAAACGTCCCTCTCCAGCTCTCTTATAGGCCCCCTTGAGGTACTGGAAGGGCACGAGGAGGTCAATCCGAAGCCTTCTCTTCTCCAGGCTGAACAAGTCCGGGTCTCTCAGCCTGTCCTCACAGAAGTGCTCCAGACCTCTGATCATTTTCATGGCTTTCCTCTGGACCGTCTCCAACATATCAATATTCTTCCTGTGCAGGGATCCCAGAGCTGGATGCAGCACTCCAGGTGTGGTCTTACCAAAGTGTAGCTATAGAAGCTTTTCTTGTTGCCCTTGATGTCTGTGGCCAGATGACACACTATCAGGGTTCTCACTTTCCTAAACTGTCTCAGCAGCCAGATCCCTAGATGCTAAGACAATTTCTGTCTTTCTCCCAAGTTACCTGTCCTTGCCTCCACTCTCTGTAATATGTGCCAACCATTGTTTCCTCTCTGTCCTTGTTTTCAGTCTTAATTTTTTCACTGTGTCATTGAAAGGGAATTATCCAGTGCGCTTAATAATAATTAAGACCCACCTCTGGACTTCTGTTTTCACTCTATTGTTCTGGTGTAGATTGTCCAGAACCAATCAAAGTTATTCCAGATATGAATAACACATTACGTTATTCACATCTTCATAACTTTGTCATAATTTTCATATTATTTTTCTTAAATTTGATTATATAGGATGATTTGAGCTTATAGACCTTCATTAGAAAAAGCTGTATTGCATGCACATCCATACACACAGCTTTACTCTGTAGCTTTACTGTTCTAGAGAGAAGCTGAGATATTTTTCTTGGATGCTTATTCATGGGCACCTTACTTTTGATATTCTTTGGACACCACTTGACATTTATCACCTCTGACTTTTATGTACCTTTTGTTGCCAAGGTGGGAAAATTTTATAAGTGTTACTCCTGGCTGTGTATTGTCTTTCTGCTCAAGAGAATGGGGTGAACACTTGTGCTGGAGTTTCCACTTAACAATCATCCATCTTCACAGTATTATGTCATGGTTTGCATTTAGTATTTCTAACTTACTTTTTGGCATTTCTGCCAATGCTCCTTTTTTTTATCATCATAGTTTACTGAATAGTGCTTACCGAGCATGTTATCCCTCTAAGGGTACTGAGGATGATGCCTCCAAACTCCTCCCAGCTCTGGAAATAGATACTCATTGCACTTTATCTAACCTAGATCTAGACAGCAGAAAAATGAATTGCATAGTACAGCTATGTGCACTTAATGAGGAAGCTGACAAAATACAGGCCTTGGTTGTGAAATGCCTCCTTAAAAAGGAGTTATTTATAGTCCAGCTGAGTGCCTATCTCCATGGTCACCTGTCTCATGTTGACACTACATCCCATCCAGCAGAGGATCTGTCTATTATTCAGCATCGCTTCCAGTATGTGATTTGGGTGTATAGGCCTCTTGCTGGCTGCATTTCCCAGATGGACACAGAACTGTCTGCTGAAACTGGTGTCTGAGTTCTTGAGTGAGGCATGAGGCCCTCTCCCTCTCCCTCTCCCTCTCCCTCTCCCTCTCCCTCTCCCTCCCCTTTAAAATTATTAGGATCTACTTTTTTTTTTTAATTGACATACCACCAATACAGGTAAGAACTTTGGATGGAGAAAGTGACTGAATTGTCCCAACATCTCTCTCACAAGAGCCAGATATACAGATCTACAGAACACTCATATGCTATGGAAAACTCCATCTCAAGTTAGTCCCTGCTCAGGCGGAACAAACGTACTGTTAGGTGACTGCCCCAATAACAAGGCTTTATTTAGCATAGGATGGTCATGAATGTCTGTCTTGTTCCTCAGTCTTGTGCACCTGACTTACTTCAGTTACTTCAGACTTCCATTTATTACTTGCTTGCATATGAGTTACTTACTTACCTCATTGCTTACACATGTCAGATTGCACACCTCTGCACCAGACTGCGTAGCTTCAGCTTCTTGTTTAACTCTTTTACTGTGCTCAGCAAAGAAATATAATACATTAAGTGAATCATTCACTTTTGCAGCATGTGGGAGTTAAATATCATGTTATAAACAAGTCTTAGGGCTCTGAGCCCTCAAGCCTGATCTCATTCTCTCCCTAATATATAGACGTGACAGGGCTACTGATGTGCCTCGGCCACTCTATACTCTGCCAATGAAAAATGCTTTATGCCTCCCAGCACTCCTGTCTGCTTTAATTAGTTCATAATCTCATTGGAAGGATGTAGCAGCACCAGCTGCAATGGGGTTTCTAGTCTGTAGCTAAGGCTCAGTGAAACACTAATGTAACCAGCAGTAATTTTCAGAGCAGAAAGCCAGAGAGCCTCCTGGTCCCTTTCATTTACAAATTTTCAAAGTCAGCGGTGACACTGTGCAGTGAAGGACCAGAACTCTGCTTTCCTGGAGGGTTTCCTCTACGGAGAGTTCATACTCCAGAGGCGCAGAACAGCTGCAGGGAGAAAAGATGGGCATTTCTTGGCATATCTGTGTAGATACAGAATCTGCATTTTTCTTCCAATCCTGCTGGAATGGGCTAGCTGTATTTTGGGAGCTGCAGAGTAGCTTTGCTTGATAGCTTGAGATTGGTGGTGTACTAGTGTGTGAGTGGGTGTCTTTTGCAGGCAGTGTTTGTTGCGCATATGGTCTGGAGACTGCAAAACTGCAGCAAGGAACACGCTGAGCCTCAACTAATAAGTGCTCTCTGGCAGTACAATACAAATTGTATAGACAAGGAGAGGCCCAAACCCAGACCTTTATGAGGAAGGCAGGACAGAGATCTAAAATGCTGTTGTTTCTTGTTTTCTGTTTCTTTCGAAAATGACTCTGTGCCACAGTAAACATGGCTAACAACTCTGCCTGCTGGTTCAGAATGCTGGCTAAGGGAGCTCACATCTGCCTGCAATCGACTGTGTAGACACATCCTACGTGGCTTCTGTACTGGAGCTGGCTCCTCTCCTCCCAGCTCTGAATACAGGCAGAGTTCACGTGTGTCCCTTTGCACCCACACCTATAAGCACACCCAGACCGAGGGCATGTAGGCTTTATGGGAATTAGCCTTTTCCTGAGGTGTGAAAAATCTTTTTAGGTCTGGCAGCCATATGAATTCTGTGTAATAGGTTGTAATTGGGCATGTCCTGGCTTGTTTGCACTCTTAATAACTACACAGCCTTCATAATTTGACACAGATATAACCCATTCTGTCACAATGGTAGTTTGCCAAGATTTATTCTTTTAACAAGGAACACAGATTCTTTTAATGTCTGAAAGCTAATGAGGAAGGCTTTTCCAAGTGCAATGTGATTACACAGAAATAACTTTTCTTTTCTTTTCTTTTTTCTTTTCTTTTCTTTTCTTTTCTTTTCTTTTCTTTTCTTTTCTTTTCTTTTCTTTTCTTTTCTTTTCTTTT
>WEZZ01009281.1:165312-187619 GCA_013400585.1 Chloropsis cyanopogon | reverse complement strand
AGAACACATTTATGTACATGCATCAGTGTGAGTGCTTGAGATTTACTTCACCTGCTCTTCTACCATGGATAACACAAGGCTGTTTACACATTATTGTACTTGGAGCAGGTTTGGAAATTCAGGTGTCCTGCTTTCCTGGCCAGTGTATGACCCTGTGACTGGAAACTCACACGGGCTCTTTCTCACACTCAAATTACAGGGTCATCACTTCAGCCATATGCAGTGTGACTGCTTCAGGGACACCCTTACTGCAGCATGGCTTTGCCTCCTGCTTCAAGCCATCTCTGAGAGATGGCAGAGGTAGATTTGTGTTTGCCTGGGATCTGGGAGCAGGTTTTCCTTCTCACCTGCAATTGCTAAGCTATTGCGTAACAGGACTTCTCCTCCAAATGAAACATCTGCTGCAATATTTCCTCCATTACTTACTCCTGTAGTAGGGAGTGTGTGCATGTGCCACACAGCAGTAGGAAGTGTGCACAGTGGCACTGCAGGTATCAGAGGCCATGGGCCATAGAGCAGTTGCTGGTGATTTTGGATCACGTGCAGGCGATAGATAGTGTCCTGGAGAACTCTGCTGACAAAGGCACACAGGATTAGGGGGCAGGAAAGACAGAATCCTAAGATTTATTTGGAACTGAAGAAGTGCACAAGGTTAACTTGATCTCCATAAGAGGTTGATGATATTGTGCAGTAAGTTGTTGAGCAGCAATTAATTGCCATCATCATTATCAACATCATCCAGCATTGTCAACCTGCACAAGAGGTCAATAATATCCTAGGTGCTTGATGTGGACTTATTAGGAAGCAGCCATTTCACTAGAAACTATCTCTATGGGTTCACAGAGATGGTATTACTGTTATCCCTGTGTAATGCATGGACATGATCACTCAGAAGGTCTCTGAGAGAGCCCAGAAGTGACACCTGACTCCTGCTGCCTGGAGTCCCAGTATCATAACTGGCCACCAAACGAACTCTCTCCCTTCCCTCCCTTATGCTTTCTACTGCTTTTCTGAGAAGAAAACAAATCACTTGTAGGGAACAAGAGGAACATGTTGATGGTTCATGGAGCTGGTTAGAATCTTACAGTGATTTCTCTTTCCCTCTAAGCATGTCCAAATCTTATTGGTTTCATAGAACAGTTTTACAAAATAATGGATCAGTCATATTATTTGTCTGTGAAGAGAAAGGGCTGTCTGGTTTTCATTTGAAGAGGAAGTAAATGAGCTGTCACAACCTGTCTTGGGGACAAGATACATTTCTGATTTAAAACCTAGGTGATTAAAATTTGAAATTAACTGGAATAGAGGTAATCAGTTTAGAGATGTATTAATAGTACACTAAGGCTGGAATTTATACCCATAGCTAACAGAAGTTTAATCTGTGTGTTTGTTGTGACATTCCGACTCACTGTTATCAAGTACAAGCAAGGCAACTTTCTGGTCAAGTACCTGTAATGTAACTATGAACTAATGAGGGTAAAATAGTGTACTGAGGTGATTTTAGTAGATGAATGTGTCAGATTTTCTTGGTTTGGGTATTTGCACACCTGTTGTTTTAGGTAAAAGCAAGGAAAAAGATGGAGAGAAGGAAATTCACCTTCATCTTTTGCAGAAGAGGAGAGGTAATGGTTTAGTGTGATGAATTATTTAATGGTTTCATGTTCCACAGCTGTCCCAGATAGAGCAAATCACTCTGACTTCACCTCAGGGGTGTCAAGATAGAAGCTGGAGCTGCATGAATGCTGGTACCTTTTCCCACTGAGGTCCTATGTGGTGGTTGTCAAAGGAAACTTTTCAGATGGAACCTGTCTTTAGATCTGTGTATTGAAGTGCATTAATGTAATGTGATAATGGAGCTAATTTCTCCTGGGAGCCTCTGGTACATTTGGAAGGATACTGTGTTCCTTTACTGGTGTGTTGCTTCTCTGCCCACCTGAGATCAGAGTGAGAGTGGCAATGATGATGGCAGGGAGACAATTTGAGGTGTAAAACCCCACGTGGGAGCTCCTTCTTCTGTTTATGCTAAGAAACAGGGGTTAAAATTAATTTATCATTGGAGTAGACTAAGAAAGTAGACTAAGAAACATGAGAGTTTGTATCTGAATTTGTCTATTTCAGTTTGCAAGTATAATGAGTTGTGAATAAGAGTGTTCAGATGAGGTTTTTTTACAAATGGACCTACACAACCTATACAACAACACCACCCTTTTTTGTACAGTTGTTTGAAATTAGTAGAACTGTTGTTGAATAATGAAATAAAAACATCACTAAATTAGCTGCAGATAGATATGCCTTTCTATGAGCAAAATAACAGGTGCTACTGTGGTTCATGGCAATCAGTTATCAATGCCTACTTATATATTATAGTACTAGAGAGACCTGTGAAAATGCTGAGGAAAGTTTTGTTTTGTTTTGTTTTTTTTTGTTTTGTTTTGTTTTGTTTTGTTTTGTTTGAAACCTCATAGTAAAATTCCTAGTAGGGGAGCTTAAGCTAGAAATCCAGAGGTACCTAGAAGTAGCTTTAAACAATGAGAAAAAAATAATAATAATAAAAAATAAACTATTTGTGTTTCAAGTAGATGAAAACCAGATTATCTGTTTGTTTTTCCCAAAATACGTAATCTCCAGTAATAGCCATCTCAGTAAGGTAATTTAACCCTTCCAAATGTGAAAGTACATGTTTATTATGGTCTGTGTGAGTCTTTTTTGACCATGCATACAGAATAAGGAATTTTGCTCTCAAAGCCTTACAAGGTCTGGTGCTAGTGAATACGTGAGAATAATGGTGCTAACAAAATTCTCATCCTTTCTTCACCCATGGCCTCTTTATCCCCTTTTGAGTGACTAGTGTTAACATCATTGTCCACATGTATTCATGCACAGGAGCTTTTAATCTCAGCTTTTCTGCACTGAGTGGCTGTGCATATGTGGACACGCAGTTGTGGTCATGTTAAAAGATGATGAAATGACTTTTGCTCCAAGTATTCTCCTGCCATTTACTCTTTTCTGCAGTGTATTCACTTAAGTGTTCTTTCCAACTTCCTTTCTTTTATAATGTGTAAGCACTTACATCACGCTATTGAAATTATTTTTTGCTTAATATTGGAAGACTGTGTATAATATGCATTTTGCATAGGTACTAGTGGTTGTTGCTTACTGTTTTTCAAACAAGTTATATATATTATATATATATATTTTTTAAGTTGCATAATCATTAATGCAACTGCCTTGCAATTAATGTCTGCCTTGAGCATCGTAACCTGCTAGTGTCGAAATAAAAAACTGCATAGTTTTTCTTGCAAAATAGTAATAAAGGAGTATAACAACCAAAAATACACTGGAGCACAGATAAAGATGTAGAATTAAAACATATTCTCAGCTATGTTAAAAAAATTACTGAATTGAACCTAAGAGTATGTTCATGCATGAAGTGAGAGATACATTAGTTCTGAAGACATTTAGTAATTTGTGGTTTATGAATAATTTTCAGAGCATAAATTGTATGGTTCATTGGTTAGATTGATTTCTTTGTATTGTAATTAAAACTGTCTTTTGGATGGTCTGTGACTAAGATCCTTTTGAAAATATTTTACATTTTTGTGTCTGCAAAATGAGAGTTGTTTATAATTTATGCAAGATGACTAATCAAAATAGTGTATAATATATCTCTGAATGAGATAAGGATGTAATATTTTTGGAAGCAATTGCTTTTTTATTAAACAATAATAATTTTACCTTTTTTTTGTCTATGCATTTATTATTTTCATCTCATTTTCCAGCGACACTTCATTACAATGCTGTTTGTTTTATGGCTACTGCAGTATTAAAAAAATCTCCTGTTAACTATAACCCATATTAAGTTTCTATTTATAAGTCTGACCAAAATTGAACGTAAACTCTCATTAGATTATGGCACCTCATATACGAAATTATTAAGGTCACTTATGATCTCATGAACGAGTGACCTGTGCATCCAAGAGAAATGGGAAAGGGCAAAGGCAACACAGCTTGTTTTTCTACCGCACCCCATTTGTAGGCAACAATACGCAGACGAATATACAGTAAAAAGAAACAAAGTCTGAAAGTTAATACCCCAGGCGCCAAACACATGTCTGTGAAAGAGGAATGCAAGCAGACATTTCTGTGTGCAGTACATTAATTCCTAATGGGCTCTTTCTCTTTTACAAAGGTCAGATCATTGGATAGAACAGAATCCCATCTCAGCAATGTATTACCTGCCTTGGTGTGTGAGGAGAAATGGCATAGCTGGGTTTCCTTGCTATGGGGTTCACACCCCACAGTAAGTGATTAATACTTCCACTGGTAGAATAGATATGGACAGCTCAACAGGTCAATCCTATTAATGCTGGCTGTGTACAAACCAGGCTTTTTATACTGCCAAATTATTCTTGGCCTCAAAGTTCTGGGTGTCCCTGTTACACTAGAAGGATGGGATGCCGAGGAAGATCCCTGCACAGGATCATACCCCATCCGGAGTTTTGTTCATATGGCCCTTAATTTAAAATCCTCCTTTCCTTTTTAATTGCTGGTGATGTGATGGAAAACATAAGGTTGATAATTTGATAATCTCTGAAGCTGGGGTGTAACACAGTCATGAGGTGTGAAATCAGTCCAAGCCTTGTCATAGCCTCCAGTGAATTTTGCCATGGGAGAAATCGAGCCTGGGCAGAGCCAGTGGAAGGATCACTAACATGCACTCAGGTGAGAATGGAGTGACTTTGGGGATGGCCTGGCTGCTCCTGAACAAATGCACAAATCATGGCCAACTGCAGGGGCGGTTTCTGGCTGTGGCCATCTGTCCAGCAGAGACCACCAAACCCACACCTGCTGCAGCCACCAAACAACTGAGAAAATGTGTTAGCACTCGCAGCTGAAATCATACAACAATCTGAGAGTTTGAAAATAACAAGCAAGTCCTTGAGTCTTTGACTCTTTTGGGACACATTTTCTTTCTTAATCAAGGCTCCTAATTTAGATTTTGGACTATTTTGTACTTCTGGTTTCATATACAAACAACTATACTACATATGACTTTAGGACTGCAGTTTGCAAATCTGATATGTCAGCATTCCTCTTGGTTTCAAAAGTATTTTTTTCTCAGCTAAGAACTACAAAATCTCATAAAGCAAGTTTATGCAGGATTTAAACTATTTACAGGTAGTGTAACAGTATTAGGTTAACTTTTGTCAAGGGAAGCCAAGTGGAAGAAGAGTAATTGAGACTGTAATTTCTCACTGCCTTAGTTATCCAAATATTTGACAAAAATAAAAGCTGATCTTTATATAAGTAAACATTTTATTCCAAGAAGGAGGTTTGTGGCATACAGTGCTACTGAATTTGTGTTTCAATGACCCCTTATGTCTAGATTTCTATACAAATATATAAACAGTTTATACAGCTTATTAGCATGGTGTGAGTATTATAGATATTGCATAGCCATGTTTATTATTTATCTTCAAATTTTTCCTTTAACCTTTTCAAAACTAAAGGAAAGAGAATCTTAAATGGTAAATATAACATTTTTGTAGGTGATTCCTACAGAAATATCCCTGTTTTGTACTATGCAGTGAGAATAAAAGTTATGAAGACTGTAATAAATGTACAATCATTCTAGATATTTTGGGTCAGCTGTGTCTTGTTGACTCTAGCTATAACATTGTGAAAATCTTAAGGGAGGATGAGAAAAGCACATTCTGGAATTTCTATCAGATATCTTTTTCTCACCCATCATCCCTTTGTGAGAGAAGGAAGTTTCTGTATTAGAAAGGTGCAGGATGTGAAATCTCCAGGTGCTCATAAAAATGTATTTCAGTGTTACATAATAAAATCGGATGGGTGGAAATGGCCTTCAAAGGCTTTTTCCTTCCCTTGGACAACAAATGCTGTCATCAGCTATTTTTGATCAGGCTGTGAATTATGGTCCTGTCAAGGTAATAGGACTCTGGTTTCAAATGCACCTTCAAGTCTAGTAACAGTCATATAATCATGAACAAAACTTCACCACCTGGAGTGGTGTGGGATTATTCTCATGGTCCACAATGAATAGTTGGGTCAAGACTCACTAGTGAAGGACATGCTTGAGTCTTCAGCATCCATGACATTGGCTGTAATGCTATTGTTGCTGAGAGAAAACACAGCAACTCCTAGAACACACAGTTTGAAAAACTGTGGAGAAGTGAGAAAAGTGGAAATGTTAATGCTTAATCAGCAGAAAAAAAATTCCACTCTTGTTTCTTGGCTGCTTTATATGAGTATGTAGAGAGCAAAATCTCTTGGGGAAGATAACATTCAGCATGTTATCATGATGTTATTTTAGAGAAAAAAAATACACTAGCATGTAAAAAAAAGAGGAGAACAAACACAGCAACAATGGATTTGAAACAAATCAGGTCCCTAATTTCTACCTCCATATGAGCCTACTGAGTACACAATGTTTTCTTTAGCATTCAATGTATTTCTTCAGCAGTACAATGAGTAGGATAGATTAATATTCATACGTCCACTTTTCTTACTTCTTAACATAGCAATCTAAACAGTTTACTTGATTGCTGGTCACAATTTTCAAATATTTTGTAAGAGTTACCTGTTTTCTATTATTTCACCCTCAAGCTTTCCTCTTTCAACTTACATTTGCCTCTGTATCTTTTTTATCTCCTCTGTTGGACTTTGCTGAATTCCTTCTAATTTGTAGCTGTCATTCTGGTATTGAGGTATCCAGATCTCAGATATCTCAAGGTATCTGAGAAATATCAGCATATCCTAGTTCTGTACCAACAGTGCAGAATTATGTTTTCATGCTTATGAACATTCAATATCAACTCAATCTTTTCTAGTAAGGCTGCTCATTCTCAAAGGATTTAATAGCTATTTCCTATAGGTATATTTTTCCCAAAACTGAATCCACTTGCTTGTTTTCCATCAGAATTTTTTATCTCCTGGTTTCATTTGTGAACACTAATTCAGTTTTGATGTTCATCTTGCATTTCACTAGTCACTAGAAGAGCAGCTGCCTTTGATGAACATTATTACAAGATCTAGATTTCACACCATTTCCAGAAGGGAATCCTGTGTCACTTACTGCTTTCTTCCATGATTTAACATAGAAAACTAAATACAAATGAGCTTTCCACTGATTCATGTGACTTTCCACTCATTCACAAAGCACCTCCAACTTTCTAGCGCTTCCTAGTCTTTCAGGAGGTTTGCTGTCTACAGTCAAACCAAACCAAAGAACAGTACACAAATTAGAAAATAAAGAAAAGGGACAATTTCTCTCAACTTTGCATGAATTCCTCTTCAAGGACTTAGAGGTGACAGATCCTACTAGCAGTCAGAACCACCTACTGATGACTGACCCTGCCCTTCCAAGCTGATGGAAAATAACTCCAAAATCCCAGCTGGATAGCTTGCAGAAGATGTGCCAGTACTGCCTTTGATGAAGTGCTCCTCCACTATCGGTTGCCTTGCAATAATAAAGCTGTCAGCCAACATGGGGGAGCCACAAGCAAAGGAGACAGGTATGGCTGCCTGGTGAAATGTGTTCCCAGAGATGTACGGATGGCCATGAACCTCCTTACTCTCAGGGCTAAATAAGAAACTCTTTCCTTGTTTCCTTGATTTTGTACTTGCCTAAGACCCTCTCATGTGCAACATGCAAGTTGTTCTAGTAGCTGAAAGGGGAAAAAGAGGATTTGTGTTTAAGTATTTTGATTGTATTTTGCTATGGTTATGTGGGTTTTATACTTATCTAAACAACCAGAAACATTCAAAAATACCCTGGTTAACCAAGTTATTTAGTTAACCCTTCAAGGGAGGTTTAATATAACTCCTGCTTTTTGAGGAAACATCTTTTTCTAGGAATTAAGCAATGCAGCTGAGCTCCTCAACTGATAGGAAAGAATGCACAGGGCCTAAATCTCAGGACTGCCTGAATCCATGTCATCCACACGGTTGCATGGTGCATAAGGCTGCTGGGATAATTATCCATCACCTCTCTGCTCCCTGCCGTTAGTGCCCACTGGGCACTTCTCCCTTGGTACAGGTTAGGACACCAACCATAACCCACCTACCAGGGAACTGACCATGGAAGTCTCCAGCCTTATGTGGGGAGAGCAAGCCTTCACTGCTCTTGGGAGAGCAGATAGATGTTAAGGGCTGAGCTGAGACTCTTACAGGTAAGGCTGTTTTAGATTGTGCTGATCTTGCCTTTGTTGTCAGGAGTAAGAATGATGCAACCGCTCAGAAATGTTGAAGCAAAAAACCCCTGTCTTTAAAAGTAATTGCTTCCTTGCTTTGTAAACTGCCTACTCTTTAAGCACTACGAATCACTGTAATTAATCCTTAATTCAAGCTGCTGTATCTATGCTACATTGTTGTGTTTACTTAGACGTAAAATGCGTTATTCTTTACAAGATAATGGCATTGGTCCACACAGTGTCTGTGACAGGCACGGGCAGCTCTCAGCCGAAACATTAGGTGGAGGGTTATAAAGCTAGTTATGTGCCAATATGTTAATTAATTAATCACAGGCATGTTTTCAAAGCATTCTTCATACCTCAGGTGGGGCTGCTGGGCTATTATGAAATGCCAAACTTCCCTTGGGGCTTTGAGGATTGCACTTCTAAATTCCTCAGAAGTTCAGGGAAGTAAAAGGGTATGTTTTTGGTGTGAGTCACTGAAGTGAGGCTGGAGATAAAGATTTTTTTGTTTTGATTTATAGTGGGGGAGGAGGGCAGTAACCAGCCAGCAAGCAAGCACTTCAGGAAGGAACTAGGTGGAGGGCAAAGCTGTATTTTTCTAACCCTATGAGCCTATTTTTTCTAAACACATCTAATTCTTAATTTAATTTTCTTTTAGTTTAATTTTTCTGAACTTTCTTTATTTTGAATTCAACTGTCCAGTATATATCAGCCAGCCTTCTCTCATCTTCTGGTTAGAAACCCAGCAGCTTGTGCAGTACAGGGCAAGTGAATATATGCCTCTTTCACAGTGCAGCATCAAGGACTTGAAAACAATGTATTTTATCCTGTGTTTTCACAAACAAAACATTCCTGCTTTCTTTCAGCTTGTCTGTGAACCTGTGAGGTACCTGTAAGGCTGTATCTGTAAATCCCCCCACAGCTTCTTTTTTGTAGTGAAAAGAGGAGATGCCTGGCAAATAACTTCATTCCATTTCAGTGGAGGTCTAGGGTGGGCAGGAAATATGAGATTTGGAAAAAAAAGAAGAAAAAAGAGAAAGAAAAAAATCAAGTATATTTCATAGGGATTTGCTCATTTTTAAAGCCACATAGCTCTAGATGCGTATGTGTTGGAATGGTGTAATCCAGCAAGGGAAGCTCCTCTACTCTGTAGCTGTCTGGCCAGCCCTGTGCCATGAGAGCAAGAAACAAAGAGACACCTGAAACACATCCTTGGTGAGTCTCAGTGAGACTGGCATCTACAAAGGGCCATGCCAGCTAGGGACTGGATTGTGTCAGAGACCTGAAAGGGCTCTCAGCAGGACTGGGCTGAGCAAATGTGGCTGGTGATGTCTGCATGTGGGTAGTGATCCCCACTGTCTCATCCCAGCCTCTCATGCCAGAGGAAAAAGGTTAGCGAGTTGTGGGCCACCTGCTCTGCCTAAAACTTTCACTTGAATTGGCAGGAAGAGTAAGTGTAATGGAATTTTTTAAAGGGTTGGGCAATTCTGTTTATATCTGACTCACATTGCATGTAGATTCATGAAATGTAAAGTGATTCCTGGATTAGATACAGAAGAGAAGTGCCTCACATGTCAGGACAAAACTAGTACTATGTGGCGTGTTGGTGCTGAGGGAAGGTCAGTCACTCAGTTTCGAATTTTTTCTAATTACCATTCCCACTCGGTATCTCACGCTTTACCTGCGGCACAGTTGTGTAACACCCTGGGAACGCATTTATGCTTTCCCAGAGAAGGTGCAGAGGAGAGACTGCGTTCAGAGAACCCCTCCTAAGTCCTGCACAGCTCAGCCTGGAATATGTTCAGGCAGGACTTTGGGAGTGCATCCAGTGCTGCATAGATATCACTGATGGAGAGAAAAGATAGCCAAATCATTGGTCTCTTTACTCTGATTCAAAGAATTCTCTGTTCACTGGAGAAATGAGAAAAGCAAGAAAAGTTTTTCTTCATTTGGAAACTTCACAGAAGCTCATTAGAACAAGGTCTTTGAGATACGGTGTGCAGTTAAAATGCTTTGTGAAAAGTGCCTTTTTTCTGAACAAATAAATACTTCAGCAGAACTTCAAATATTTTGCTTGAATACTTCTAAGATTTCAGTCACTGATTTAAAAATATATCTTCAGGAAAAGGAGAAAAATTCAGATGAATGCTGGTGTGAAAGAGGATCAACCTTTCACCTAGATTTGTTCTGCGCTAATCATGGGAATATGGGCATAAGCTCAAACAAATATGGAAAGGGAGTGGCTTACTGAAAGCATTATAAATAAAGTACAAAGGTATCGCAATGGAATCTTTAAAATTGGTAGAGCATTTTGTAACCAGGAAAGATTTGGCAAGGATCTCTTATTTACATTCTACTGGATTCAGCTGTTTTTAGCTGATCATTTGTTGCTTTCAGCTGAAATGGCTAAATGCAACCCCACAAGACAACTATTCTTTTATTGATTTTTGGGTATTCCTCTTGAGTGTGGTAGTAGAATATCCTGGATAAGAATATTAAACAAATAGTCTAATAAAAAAATTGAGTTTTTCTTTCTTCTTTCCCTGTTATGGTGTTTGCAAAAGAAGCAAACAAATACAAGTACATTAAAAAAATCAAGAGTTAAATAACGTAGAAGGAAGGGCTGAAAAAAAAAGCTGCTTTATATAAACAAGTTTTGACTTTTACTACTCTATTTTATTTAACTTTTCTAGGACTCTGCTGCCAAGTGGTCATTAATTTACAGAGCTGTCATGCACTTGAATTCAGTGGAACAGCTTGTTTGGAAAAAACTACAGAACAACACTTGGTTTTATGTTACTGGAAAGATGTGTGCTTTCTTTTGGTATCAGCAGGCAATCGGAGTTTCTATGGACTTGGTGGTAACAGAGTTATAACAGAATGAAACTCGAATGATACAGTGATGAATGAGCTTGCAGGTTGGGGGAAACAAAATAATGTTTTGGAACAGGATGCTTTGGAATGGGATGGTGTTTGGTAGCCAAGGAGGATCCTGCCACTATATATGGTCACTATTTTGTTCATGTCCTGAAATTCAGGAAGAGCCACACCTTAGACAGAAAAAGGCTTCACACTGCAGGATGATAATTGACTGCCACTTTGCATGTGGCACAAGCACTCTGATATAATACTCTGTGCTGCACTTGACTGTTTGCATGTTGCAGCTTGTGTTGAGTTTCAAACTTGTGATCATGAATAGGAACCAAATTTCTGCACCTCTGCCCATTGGTATTGATGGAGTGGATTTTCTCAGAAACCATCTCTGAATAATTCTGAATGGATTTGTATCTCTAGAAAAACAGCTTATTTGCATTAGTAAATAGTCTAGCTTTATGACTAATTAATATCTTTATCTGTTACTTAAGTCTTTATGCTTTCTTTCCTTTGATAAAGACAGGAAGACCACAAGTTCTCGGAAAGCCAATGGGAAATGCCCATTTATATGGTGGCATCAAGGACTGACCTCTGTTGCTAAGTACAGGCAGAAAAGCAGATAGACAAATGAATTAAATGGGAAAGAGGAACAGAGGCTACATCTCTGCAGGAAATGAATTATTATGTAGTAATTTACACTTAAAACTTAATTATTTTAATTAGATATTACATAGATATCTCCCTTGCTCTTTAAAAGTGGCCTGGAGGACTTAGGTTGTTGCCATTTTCATTTGAGCCTGGCAGACACGTAGGGTCCTGCATGCCCCAGCAGGCACTCTGGCTGCTCCTGAGCTGGGGCTTTACTCTTCCATATGCCATGAGTGTGGCATTGATGATGGCCTGAAAAGACAGCCTGGATTCACTGGTCATACTACCCACATTACACAGCATGAATGCAGGAGGAAGCTGAAGGCTTATTTTCTGTTTTGCATCTCCCTCTTTACAGTCTGATAGTCCCAGTTACATTTGGTCTTACAGGAATCCAGCAGTGGTACTCTGCTGCTGCAATGGTCTCTGACTCCTTCTACTCACCAAGTGTTGAATGCCCACAGTAGAGTAAGCCTTGGAAATAGTAGGCTTCTGTCTCTGAGATCAGAGCTCAGAAAGTATGTGTGTAGAAAGATAGGTGAAACATTTCTCCAAAACTTGATTTTACGTGATCCAGCCCTGCAGAGAGCAGCATAAGAATATGGGACTACTTCTCAAGGAAATATCTCAAGTGACTTCTTGCATTACCTTAAATGATGACACAGAATCAGCTCAGTGATTTTATTTTAGGCTAAAAGGGTATTTCTGTATAAGAATATATGGAAATGGTGTCCAGTGCTAAGACTCAATCCTAGAGGCTTTTGTAGTCCCTGCACTGAGGACTTGCACCTTTATTTGGGTTTTAAGTGCATCTAAAGAGCTCTGATATGAGGTTTGTGAGACAGAAGCAAAACCATACATAGGAGGCCAACTTCAAAAGTTGCTTTACAACCAGAGAGTATGGGGATATAGGAATACTGAGATCGTGGGCTGCATACCTAATTGTGGGACATCGGCTAGCAGGGCCATGAATTGATTTCATGGTCTGCATGAGTTCCTAATTTATACCCACATGGAGTTCAAAGACCTCTTCCCTGCTCAAAATTCCAGCAAAGTTCTTTTTGTCTGGTTACCCTGCCTTTGCAATGTCATGTTTCCCAGGGCATGTCCAGCCAGCTTGGATCAGAAATGCTTTTTGTAGAAAGCATTCCCATTATCACCACCAGCATCCTCCAATTGAGCTGCAAGTCTTGGACTACACAGCTTGACGGAATTTCTTTTGCATGAAGCTAATCCTGCCAATGTTCTCCCAGAGCACAGCTAATGGTACACAGGGCCAGGATAGAGCTCTTCTGAAGGAAATCTACAGTTGCACATGGTGTGCCTGTTGGAGCCTTGACCAGTGACTCTCTTGCCCTACAAATCTGCTTCTCTTGTGACTCAGGGCTTGCAGGCAGAAATCTTTTTTGCTATTATGTTTCTTTCCAATTCCTACTCCCTCCCAGTCAGTTCTGCTTTCTGCTTGCATTCTTCAAATCCTTCTTCAAAATCTAACTTTACAGTTTTCTTCCTCTATCACTTTCCAGTCATTGAGCAAGTAAGCTCTGAACCTGGTGGAAACACAAAGTAGAACATGGTGGCCCAAAAGCCACAGGCCTGGTGTCTCAATTGTCTGGGAAGAATCACCAAGCAAGACAAAGATGAAGACTGGGCTGTTAAGAATTTTTCTCTCTATATCCTGTTCCCAGTCCTCACCAGTCATGAGGGCTCCTGTCTCAGCTGGATGAATGTTTTCATATTTTTTTTCAAATATGTGTATTTTATTAAATTTAAAAGGAGCTAGTTATAAATAGGATACAGCACTGTGGGGTAAGATCTCCTTTAGCCAATGTACACATAGAAGGGTGTGTATGCAATTTTCACTGTCCTGCATGACCAAAGTGTACATATTTTTGCTGATGGAAAAGGAGCTAATCCAGCGAGGCTGAAGGTGGTTGCAACTCAACTTCTGCGCCTGAAAAGTCTGGGGTCTATTTAATCTTGTGCATGTGAGTGGTATGGGTATATGTGGCCTACTTCTACTCTTAGAGACTTTCAGGGGAACAAGGTGGTTAACTACTTAAGAACAAGCATATGCACATAGAGCAAGAATGATTAAACTTGGCTGTGCAAAAGCCTCCTCCCTTCCCTGCTCCATCTCCCCCCACATCTTCTCTCCAAAAGTGCATTAAACCACTTCCAAACTGCTCATGCAGTTGGGGATTATCATACTCTGGGGATTGTAATTATTTGAGATCTGTATACTTCCCAAGTTCTGGAGGCAATTATCATTTGGCCTTATCCTTCAAAGAGTGCTTGCAGAATGTGGAGCTCTTACAACTGTGCCTCTGAGATATTCCTTACATAACTCCCAAGTTATGAAAATACAGTGTTTAATTTTTACAGGCAATGAGACTGCTTGGTCTATTGTTTCCTGTTAAATTCACCACACCAAATTCCATCCCATGGGAACTGAAGCCAGTCAGTAACTGAGATGAGGATTAAGTCCATTCTTTTCTGTCAAAATCGGGATATTTCACATATCTGATAGTGCATCTGTTAAAAGAATAAATTCCTTACAGTGTGTTGGCCACTTCTGTATTAAAATCTTACCTTAGATGTGTTCACATTCCCATTCAAATGTGTCAAGTTATTTAACTTATTTAAAAAAAAAAAAGAAATACATGTTTTTGTCTCTACTCATTGATCTTGTCTTTTGATGCCATGCCCATTATGCTACAATCCATCTGGAAAATAACCCATAATTTTTCTTAAGGCAGGAAAAAGTATTTATGGCTGTACAATGATATTTTACAGTATATATGATCAAATGATTGCAACTTCATTTTCAAATCAAGTTCCAAACAATAACAGAAACTACCAAAGTCCTGTGCTTTGTTTCCTATTTATCAGAATATCCCTGGAATTCTACCTTCATTAGGTATACTTCCCATACTGCATGTTTGGGGGTCTGAACAGATGCACTACAGCCTGAGAAAGCACGAAAAAATTGTGAAAAGAAACAAATACAGAAGTGAAATATATCTGTGGGGAATAGCTTTAATTAATGGAACTCTTTCTATATGTTGCCCTAAAAGGAGCGTTATGTTGAGCAAGGGTGAACAGAAATACTTGCAGTTCCTTTAACCATTGGTTATCATAAAGTTAGATGGTTTCCAGTAGCTGAGTTCAGGACAGTTATTCCAGCAGCATTTTTTTCTTTTATTAGACAGTGCAATTTGTTGCCACTCTGCATTTTAGAAAATTATGAAGAGTAAGATTCAGCATTTCAGGTGAAATTTCAGGTAGGCAACTGACATGTAGCAGTATCTTGAGAGACAGTAGCAATGAGTGCAGAAAAAACCTCGGGCTGTGAAGAAATCTGTAGTTCTCCATGCTTATGACAACCACTGGAAAGTAGGAACCTTACATCACTTCTGTATATTTTTTCCCCCTTTAACATATTTTTTAGTGTCAGTACTTGAGGATAATGAACAAGTTGATGTAGAAATCTAGTTTTGTGTTGACAACCTGGTGTTTAATTTTTCTTTCTCTCCTGTCAATAAAAATGTGTCATGTTGACTCTACTGAGAGGAGGGTTTTGTGCAGGCTTCACAAGAATTGTAATTTATTGGTAAGCTGAGGAAATTGAGGGAAGCTTTCTCTTCAGGATACAGGAAAACCAGCATTAACTCTCATCTCAGACTTTCCTACTGACAGTAAAAATCTGTGACAAAACTGAATGCAATTTGAGTTTGACATATAGTCAAGTTTTTCTAAAAGGAATTTGGTATTTCTTATTTTCTTGATATTACAACATTTACAATCTTGGAGCAGATTTAAAGTAAGAAATCGGTGTTGTCTGATATCAATAGCTGACTGATGGTGCCACAATGAAGCTATTCCAGCTATGGGAAGCCAGGAGACTGAAGTACCTGGGTTCCCTTCCTCCATGGTGTTGCAGTGACAAGAACATGCTCTACAAGTGTTGCAGGCTTTATTTTTTCACTTGTAGCAGGAGGGAAGATGAAGCAGTGCCCAGAAGCCAGGAGCCTTTCTGTCCTTGGCTTCAACTGGCCAAAGCCACACTCGTATGCTGACTGTCACACGGCACGTGCAGGCACATGTAGGAGCTTCTCTCTGTGATGTACTCCAGAATCCCTGTGGAAATGAGTGTATCACTGAGGAGGAAGCTGTCACAAGTCTCCTGGAAGCTGATGATTGTAAAAGCCACGTTTGCCTTAGAGCAAATGTAAAAATCCTTAAAAGATAGAAGCTGATGGCCATGGCACAACCCATTCAAGGCCATCTGGGAGGTAAGATGGATCACTACAGGGGTTTCAGAAGAGGATAAAAGAAAGGAATGGGGTAGGTCTGGGTGTGAGCTGGATAAAACTGTGTGTAGGCAGTGCAGCTGAGATACCACAAAGGGAGGCAGAGGCCATTGGAGAAAGCCAAGAATGGTCAAATGAGCTTCAGTAATGGGGCCCTAGAAGGGGAAAAAAATAACAAGGGAAAAGGTCATGCTTTTTGGGTGAAGTGCTGGCTTGCGGATAAAAGGCTTGAAATAAAGAGCAAAGAAATTCCTTCTTGCTGTTTGATGATTAAGAGAAATACAATTTAATGCCCATTTTCAGTAAATAAACAGGGTTGCTACCCTGTTTGTACACAATTCAATCTTCAGTTTCCTCAAGAAAAACAGTCTGAACACTAGCTAAGGACTCTGGCCCAAAGGGGTAATAGTAGCCTCTAATGGGAATAAATAGAGGGTAGGCGGCACTCTTTCAACACACTCTTTGAAGAGCAAACTGAATACAGCCCTTAAGAAGGGTACAGGTACACAAATATTTACCTGTTATGTCTCTATTCAGGATGGGCTCAACCCTATTGTGCTCAGCTGCTGCTTTCAGCCCTCCCTAGACCTGTCCCTTATGTGTGACCTGCATTTGCAAGCAGTAATCAGAGAACCAGGTGGCTCTGCACCATCACAGGGCATTTTGAAGGAGGGGCAAGAGCAAGTTGAATTCTACAAAGGCGAAGTTCTCTGTATGGTCTCCAGATCTGGGAGCAGCTCAGAATTTGGGCCCAGGACAATCCAGGACTCCTGTTACTGCTCCTGGGAGCCTGCAGTAACACTAATGGAGGATTAGGGCTTTATGACCTTACTTCATGGATAGAAAGTGTCATCTTTTGGAAACACTTGTTGACAGAGCTACTTTTCTCATTTACCTGCCCTGTAATCTGAATACTGGGAAAAGTCTTAATAACTGTCACTTCACGTTGGGCCTATCCTGTAATTTGATCATGGTAAACCATTTTACAGGATTAATTCAATGTAACCTTGGATTTGTAGTTTTGTGAGATTAATGGAAATGGTATTTTTTTTTTTTACAGAAGTGGGCAGATGCACTAGGATTAAAGGAATTCTCCTCCAGCCAGATCATCCTGAAGGAATGAAAGATGTTGTTCTGGAGGAATAATTTCCTCCTTGGAAATCCAGGACAACAGTGAAAACACGTTATAGGTGAAGAAAGGAGTAGGTGTTTTGCTTTGCTGGCTGTGCGCAGTGCCTTGCAGTTTGTTTCTCCTATTGCTGAGGGCCCTGTGTGGAGCAGAAATACACACAAGTCCTGTCCAGTGTGTGACTGGAGCAGCCACACACTGTGTCACTGGTGGCTCTCAGAAGAGGGCCCGGGGAGGCAGGCACTAGGACTGCTGGCAAGAGGTGCTCCAAGGTGCCACCGCTGACCCCACGTGGCATCCAACAAAGGCCCTGTTGAGAAGGGGCAGGGAGGCAGGGCTGTGGTCAGGGTGGAGGAACATGATAGCAGCCTCTTGAGGCCAGGGAATCTGTAAAATAAACCACTGGGCAGCGTGAACGTGGAGGTGAGGAATGTGAAACCAGAGTCGAGTTATTTGGGAGCAGTGCCAGTCCAATGCTGAACAAGACATTGCTGGCCAGCGGAAGAGGCATAGCTGGTTATAAAATACAGCGGTGACAGGACAAACTCTTTGTTGGTATAAACTTAAACTCTGATCAGATCAGCTGCCCACTTGCACTGGGGTACATGAACAGCACCTGTGGCTCACTGTTGCCCAGTCACTTTCCCCACCCTGGGCTTGGCCAGGCTGATGGAGCCTGTCAGCTGGGGCCGCATGGTTTCTGTGACCTCTTTGTGGAAGCACATGGCAAAATGACTTCTGCATCTCAGCCAAGCCCATACCCTTTCCTACTCGTGGTTACATCCCAGACGCATTCTTGGCCTATTTCACCCGAGGACGAGGTTTAAGCCTAAATCAAAGCTGCTTCTGCTGGGAGACATGGTCCTGTGTTCCCTCCTTGCACTATGATTGGACCCTTGTTTTCAACTTTTCTGTACTGATCATAGTTATGTGTCTTGGGTTTCACTTCTGCTGGGCCAGGTCTGGTTCACCACAAGTACTGGTCTTGGCATTAAAGGAGCTTACAGGCAGCGGGTAGAGGGCCAGGAGGGCACTGCTCCTTTCTATGGAAGCATGATCCCAAACCTTCTCCTGCTGCTCTCCAAACTGCTCTTTCAGGGGTAGTGGTTTTCCAAGCCTCTCTAACCCACCTTGTAGCTATAGTTTGCAGATGTCTTCAAGAAAGGGAACATACAAACAATCTGTGCAGAAAAAACTGCTGATCAGAAGGTAGGAAAAAGGTTAAAATATAGAAATGGCTTTGCAAGCACTTTCTGTGGAGCAGGCAGCAGGTCTGGTCTCCTCATGCTCCTCAGTTCTGCTCATTCTCTGCCAGATCAGCTGCTGACAGAACAGCCCAAAACAGCTAAAAATAGTGACTGGGTCATTTCAGCTGAGGATAATTAGGAAAAATAAATGAAAATGAAACTTGGATTGGACAGTCTTCCATCAACCCCTGTGTTGTGCTACTTCACTCCTACAAATAATGCAGTGCTAAGTGTTAAGGAATGTTGCCATTCAGAAAAAATAAAAAGTACCAAAAAGAATCAATTCCTTTTGATGCGAACAAGCAGAGTGTGTGGTAGGCATGTTATGACAACCCAGTCTTCCTATCTGACAAGTTTTGTATAACATCAACTTCATTTATTGTTCATAGCACTACGAAATTGAGTGTTCTGAACTGCAATTGGAGTGTTTACAATCATAGCAAAGGAACAAACAAACAGAAAATAGAATGAGAACTGTTTTGAAAGAAAGAAGCCTGATTAATATTAAGACAACTGAGCTATTGTCTACACAGTGGTTTTAAACTTGATTTATCTTGTAACAAATTGTAACAGTGCCCACCACAACATGTCTTATAGCTAATGCTTTCCTTTGGGGTGAAATGGAGGAATAATTCATTCTTCTAACTTGATTCAGCTATAACAATAATGGTGTTTTTTACTACTTATGTTATTAATAAAATATTATTTTTATAACAAATCACTGTCCTGTGCTGTGTCCTTGAAGAACCTTTGCACCACTGTGGAACGTGACCAGCAGTTTGTTAAACTGGAGAGATGAAGAATATAGCCATAAAAATCTGTTATGCATGACTTATGATTATCTCCTTAAGTCTAATGTGGCTTATTTATATGCATTTCATCAGCCTAAATTCTAATTAAAACTGAACAATAAAGTCTAACTTTTCAGTCATTATGTTTTGCATCCTCTCTTTAACAGCCATACTTTAAGGAACATATTTGTGACTTCTCCAAGTTCTGGATCTGTTCTCCTTGTTTAACAATTGGAATGGATCTGACTAAATATTTGTAACCAATAAAGAGAATTTGGCTTATTTGTGGAGGAATTTTATTCATTCTTTGTATATACTGAGATGACTTAATTTATACTGAGGTTCTTGAACAGATGTTTTCACAGAACTTGCCTGAAGCTTTCATTCAAATAATTATTCCTAAAAAGGAAACAATGGCTCGCTATTGGCTCATATTAACTCTTTGCTTGTTGTTCCTAAGTTTGGTTCTGCTGGACTTTACAACTGTGCTGTGTGGCTTTGATTACCTGGATGCTATTATTTGGGAAAAGGCAAAACGAATACTTGAACTGCAGATTGTGTTCTTTGCCTGCTCTCTGATATTTAAAGACAATGTAGCAATGTAGAAATCCGAACGAACATTTAAAAAAATCTAAGTAGAAGAAAGGAAAAGCAGCTTACACTATAGAGTGTCTTATTCCACTGCAGACTTCTCTCACTTTAAGAATTTGTGATTTTACCTCTCATTGAGACCTGTTGCTTTCAGCAGTGTATTGCCATAACCTCATGAATGTGTGTAAATTATTTTGCTGTCAGTGAAACCTGAAAATGTTCATCCACATTCCCAGGAAAAGGGCTCTCTTAAGAAGTACTTATTAATTCTGACTTCTCAAGGAGCATCTGTCTTCCCCAGCATGTAATATCTTTTGTTCTTTTCTGTAGCTCACTGGCCTAGCAAGGAGAATTGAAACTGTCACCTAAGTCATGCCTATTTGTGGTAGAGCCTAGATTTAAAGAGCAAAACCTTCCTTTCCTCCTTTAAATGTAAAGCAGTGCCATGATATGTGATGACAGTCTTGATGAAGTGTCTGAAAGACTGGCTTCTTGTAAAACAACATGTGCACTTAAACAGAATAATTTCTGTCTTCTTTTCTAATATAGAAAACCTATTTATTATGTAACTTTCAAATCCTTTTTAAAAGATAGACTTGTAAAAAATTGCATAAAGAATTAGAAACTGAAATTCCTACTAAAGTGCTGCAGTTGCTCCTGTGGTGTTTTGCCTGTCAGCTTCTGGTGAGGGCACTAGGGATGAAGAGATGGGACAATTCTAGACTTTTCTCTGAGAGGCAGTAAGTTTTGTAGCTATATGTATTTTCTGCTACTTCACCTGTAACGCTTCTCTTCCTCACCTCTCCCCTGTCCCAATTTGTTTGTGTGTCCAGAAAAAGCTGTACTGAGACCAGCTCACTTGTCTACCAGCAGATGTCTGCTGCTAATGATTTTTTTCTGTTCTGTACTTGCTTGGACTGTACATGAAACAGCAAACTAGAGATGAAATTATCCATATTATGTTTGTAATCTCCTCTGCCATATTATCTTCATTTAGGAGCTTAGATTTAATTGTTCTTGTGTAGGCTGGTAGACATTAATCTCTGAGATGAATATATTTGGGATAGGCAGTGCTAAAATTTTTTGGATTGTGCATTTTAATTTTTGCACTCTTCTGCCCAGAGTATAGGATGTACATTGAAGGCCAGATGTAACTTCCATTGAAGTCAAAGTAGCAAGGGAAGAATTTGACTGTCATGTAAGAATGTATTAATCTAAACAAACCGTTTCTCACCCTTGTTCTTTTTTGCCAACTTTTAATATTATCACATTAAAAAAAAAAAAGAAAAACAATGAAAGAAAAAGAAATGCCTCATATATAAGTGCTTGTATTGAATATGTATGACAAACTGAAACGTTTTCCTTTGGAGTATCATTCTTGCTGTGCCTCTGTTCCCAAACATTTATGATTTCAACCAGAATATCAGCACAATGTTTAATAATATGAACATTCTTTTGAAGTACAAGCTGAAGAGATGAGGGCAAAGGGAAAAATTTTATTTTTTTTAAAACGAAGTACTGTATTGTGAGAAAACTACTGTACTCGCTCTTTTAGTTCAGTTGGAAAAAAATCACAAGTCTTTCACGTCAAAACTGAAGGGGCTTTTCAACTCATCTATTATTCCTCGGAGTTGCTGCCCAGGAAACCAAATAGGAGATTAACAAAGTATCTGGCTAAAACAATGTCATTTAAAAAAATGCACCACTGTGTTTGTAGTAGTGCAAGATCAGCCAATAGATCGCTGGAAAGTGTGGAAATTGAAAAATGGCACTCTCCAGTTATGGAAAATCCCATTGCTCAGAATTCAGATGTTTTGTAAAGGAGGGAATTCTTTTCAGAAGATTTGGCTGAATTTTTTACATTCTTGTATTATCTCATTCTGCTCGAGGAATGTAAACAGTGCTCATCTGTCAGTATAGCTGTTGCAGCTGGACGGCCTTTAGGACTGGGATTTTTAAAAAAATGAAGTTATATCCTGAATGTGATGCTTACAAACCGGCAGCTCTAAACAATAAAATTTCCACTGTGATGGGTGAGGTATGACAGACAATTTGTTTTTTCTTGCCCCATTGCTCTGTCTATTGTGACTTGCTAAGGAATTAATCCCAGGCTGGATATGTAATCAGATTTGATGCCTGACTTCCTGCTCTCCTAAAGTGACCAATTAAGATGCCATTAATTAGAAGTGAACAAGTATGAAAGACAAAAATAAAATACCCTTTTTGTCTTTTTCTAGTATTATTTATTAGAAGATTGAAAAGTTTTGCTTGTAATGATTAGAAAACATTTGCTTTTNNNTAGAAAACATTTGCTTTTCCTCGTCAGCATTACCTACAAAGCAGAAATATTGTAATCCTGCACTACTCTGCATCTCTGGCTACCTTGCAGAATACAATTTTCTCAGCAGCTGGGGGCTTTGGACTGGGAATTTCATAGATGTTAGTCACCCTTCTGTTTCCTTACTTCTACTTCACCAGAGCCACCCTTAGTCATG
>WEZZ01009281.1:140855-158881 GCA_013400585.1 Chloropsis cyanopogon | reverse complement strand
ATGGAAAATGATTGCCTGAAGATGGTAAAGCTTTTAAAAGCAAGTCTGAGAAATATCTGTCATAAATGCTGTGCAGTCAGTCCTTACAGTGTAAAGAGTTCTCAGGCCTCCTCTGAACCTTTTTTTTTTCCTTGTGATTTAAATGCTGGGTATTTTTTAGCCTTTCCTATAAAGTCTTTATCCATCAAATTTACTTTTGTCTCTTCACCTATCTTTGTTTAAAAATCAGCCTTGTTCTTAGGATTTTTTTTCTTAATGATGTTTGATTTCTTGTTTATAAAAGGATAAGCCATTTTCATAAAGTGCTCTATCAAACAAAATTATCTTTGCTGTTTGAGGTTATAAAATTGGTTCTTTTTGTGAAGAAAATGCAGATGCTATGCTCATCCACCTATGTTAAAGGGTTACTTAAGCTACAGGAAACTGGCCAGAGACATTAAGATTACAAATGGATCCCTCCTGGATTTTTTTGAGGTGCTTGTGGGAGCAGAGTGGGGCCATTTCAGTGTACAGATTTCTGAAGGATGGCATGTGCTTAAAGTGAGTGCAAACTTTGTTCTACCAGCACTGACTGCTTAAGAGACTGATGACATTACAGGTGTATATAAATGAAGACAGCTATGCAGTTTATTTGTGGGATGATAATGAATTATGATATCTATCATGTTATCCAGATGACTTAGTGTAATCATGTCTCACATCACTGTTTATTGCTCATTATCTTTCAGTGTGCCAATGCTTGATGCATCTTGCATTGGTGATGCTTTTGTAGTTGGATAATCAAATCAGGCATTACACTTAGTTTTAATAGAAAGATTTTTTTTGTCCATCTCTTCTTTTTCCTAATTCAGCAAGTAGCCACAATCCCAAACATTTGTCCTTAGACATGATGAATGCCTGTCTTCTAAGCTTGTCTCTGCCACAGATTTGACATGCAGCTCTCAGCAAATTGTGTCTTCCTTCTGCTCAAACAGATGTTACTCACCCATATTTCAGCTTTTCCCAATAACATGTTTGCATGATATATTTTACATGTAGCCTAGTACTGCAACCGAAATTAAAACCTGGCAGAAGTCAAGGCAAAGGCTAAATGATCCAGGGTGCTGCTAAAAGTAAAGCCAAAATAGATTTCTCAGAAAAGTAACTGGAGTCCTTCAGTGCACTCTAAAACCAGGGTGACCTCCTTTCTGAAACCAGTTTTTACTTCTTCACATTTGTGGGGCATTTCACCACTTGCTTCAGAGACCTAAGCTGAAACAATATCTTCAGTACACTTCTCTTTGACCTCTTTCTTTCCATTTTCTTAGATATTCTTGGGCCATATTTCTTTGCTCTGTCTGCTACACAAAAGACCAGCACTATTTGAGGGCAGAGACAGCGCCCTTGCTTAAATGATGATCTAATGTTATTCATCAATGAAGAATTTTCAAGCATGTGAAAGGGGAATGCCCAGGTAAAGTGATAAATGCTCTAGCTATTATTTGCTCTATCAGACAAGTTTGCTCCATTTATTTATTCAGATGATCATCTCTGATCCAGTGTAAAGACTTCACACAACTTGATGGTACTTGAAGGGGATGTTTCTATATGTTTAATATTCCAGAGAGTCCAGGTTCTTGAAAAATGTCATAAAATGTCCCCACAGTACATCAGTGTGTGCTTGAAGAAATCTTCTTTTTGTAATACTATCTGTGAGATTCTCAGAAATGGAGAGTCCTGGCCAAAATAATTCCAGAGGGACTGAGACAAGCCAAAACTAACATGGTTAAAAAAAAAATCTCTATAAGCTTACATGAAACTCTTCTAGGAGGGATTTCTTCAGTGAGCATGTGGATAGAATTTTTAAAACTGAAATAAAATGAGTGTCAGTCCCTCAAGCTTTCATCCATGGCATTTGCCACAATCTGAAATATATGCCAAGAGAGAGTAAAATAGTGGTGCATCATATGATGAAGAGCAGCTGGGTCCTCTTCCCTCTGATGACCAGCTTGTGCCAGATTGCTGTATTCTTGGTCTGCATGTTTAGGGTGTAGAGTGAGTTAGATTAGAAGAAATTGCATGGAACTGGCCTGCATAGCTCTGAAGACATCTTCAAATCTGAAAAAATATTCTTACATAACTTCTGGCCATTTGCTGTGATGAATTCTAACCTCTTGGTGACTCCCTGAGCTGATTTCCCAGGTGCCTGTCAGGCATTTTGGATCTTGGCAAGAAGTGCTCATCTTATGTAGCCTCAAGTGACATCTGTGAATTGAACTGCCCTCCCTCTTACGTTTTATTTCTCCAGGAGGCTTTTGAGAAGCACCAGTAAACCCTTACAGATACCAAAACTTTGCAAGGGTGTTTTTTATCCCACAGTTGCTTTGCTCACAGTTTAAGCACAGGCCTTTGCAGGCAGAGAGCAAAGCAGACTTGCTAAAGCACCTCCTGTCTGAAGGTCAAAATACCCTTGGGACTCCCTGAAGTCTGTCTAAGCTAGATAAGCTATGCTTTTTTCTTCACTGAGACCCTGATTTGGGAGGTCTTGAAAATCTCTGGAGTAAAAAGGAGTGGCTGCTCTTTTAAAAACTTCTTTTTTTCTTCTGTTATCTCCTTGGTTTAAACCTAAGATTTTTTTTCTGTCAGTTGATGTTTTAATTTTTGTTACCATTCTCCATATATGCCTTATCAAACATCATCAACACGGATGTTCTTAGAGCTTCTTTAACCAGCCAGAAAATAAAGACCCGGTTTTTTTTTCTTTCTTCTATCCTCTCACTAGCTAAAAGCAAAACAAAACTGTGTAGCTGTTTAAAAGATCTTTATTCTATCACCCACAATATTTTTACTACTGTGAGAAAATACAAAAATTCCTGAACTGAGTTTTCTAGTAGACTTCCCAATGATTTGATGATGATGGAGTTGGGACTGAGGCGCCACTGCTCTGCTGTGGACAAACCATCACCCACTGGTAAAGAGAAAAGAGGTTCAGAGCTCAATAGAGTCCCCAAGAAGCTTTCTGTCTGCATCTCTTTGGTAGCAGGTGAAAATACTGACCTGCAAATAACACCTAGTACTGTTACTGTGTGACAGACTAGGCTAAAAATGGCTAAAAAAAGGAGCAGTCTTTCAAATTTGTGAATAGCAAAAGGCAGTTGTCTGTCCCAGGAAAGAAAAGGCAGAAGATCAGTACCTCACAGCAGCTCCTATGGGGGAACAGGGAGGGGGGAGCTGCTTGACCCAAACACAGTCTGGTATATTTGAGCAAGAGAGACCGGGAAGAGAAAGGAGGAAGGAACTTTGATGCAATAGGAAACTTCTGAATTTATCAAGGCAGGTCCTCTGCACAGTCCTGGTGCTGAGGCCTCATATATAGTTTATGCTATTCTTAGAGCATGCAGCAGAACAATGGTTCCATTCGAAGAAGCTCTTTTATAGCTTGCCAATATAAAGAAGGCTGTGCAAAATGATATGATCATGTAATTGAACACTGTAAATAGATATGCTGACCCAAACGATAGTTTGAAATTAGATCACTTTCCTGCCACATCTAAACTTTGTAGACATAACAGAGTGAGAGAGACTTGATTATTTTTTCTGGATTTATAAATGTTCATGTTACTTATATGTGATTTATGAAATCAAGTGATTTGATGGGACAATGATGGGAACCTTTTTTCTGTTCATTGAAGTAGAAGCTAGATTAATTTAATCCCTTTGCTGGTTTGACTTTAATGTACAGTTACGAAATTAAGATCTGTGTATTCTGCAAAATCCAGACCTCAAACGTAAAGAATACCTTTCACTTTTTATAATGCTGCTACAGCTTCCCCTATTAATTAGGATTAATTAGGATTATTAAAATACATTCTGTGCAATGCAATAGAACTGGTGGTACAGGCTTGAGTCAGAGAGATACAGCCTGCAATTGCATTTAGAATGGCCACTGCCAAGACAGGGAGCTAATATGACAACCATCGCTGGCTGGCATGAGCCACAAAGTGTCCTGGCCTGCACAGGCTCATGGCAGATGCTTGATTCTCTGTATGCTGTGGGAAATGAGTAGTATTGCACTATGGAGGTGATTTTTTCTAATTCCCTTCCTAATAGAGCCAGATGTGGCCCAGGGCAACAGCTTCTTGAAGGTATTCTGAACTGCCTCAGAGTAGACATCTCATCCAGGTCCTTTTCACTTTCATTCTGAGCAGTGCAACAAGGGCCTGAATCTGCACTGATCACAGCCTGGTCGGTGGCTGTGTAGTCACAGCAAGGCACTTGGCACAGTGGGAAGGCTTTGCTCTGGGCAACGCATGACAGACAGTGGGATGTGGCCCACACAGAGAGGATGCTGAAGGGGGACAGAGGTGGCAGGGCCAGAGGTGGTGCCTGGACCAGCAGGTTCTGCTGTGAGGAGTATTGGGAAGCCTCCTGGTAGCCAAAAACTGGGACAAGACTGGTAGTCAAGATGGGGCAAACCTGGTGTTTTGGTCTGCAGGGTGACAGCAGAGAAGGGAGTGGTTGAGTTGGGCAACATCCCAGAGTTCAGCTGTGTGTCCAGAAAATAAGATCCCAAAAGCCAGAGTATGCCAGAAGTCACAAATGGTCTGCAAAGCAGGCAGGTATTTTCTTTGATTAACTGATGCTGGACTGCTGTGTGAGCAAGTAGGAGTGGAGCAAGGTGCCAGATCTTGGGCAAAAGGTAATCTACACCTGGGAATCCCAGACACCATCTTCCCCTTTGAGACATACAAAGTTTTGAACCATTCAGATATCCAGCCTGACTCGTGGCGCATAGTTAACCCACCAGCATCCTCTCTGGGGTGGTTTTGATCCAGCCTCATGAACTCACACCAGAAGAATGTGTTGTGTCATGGGACCATGATACTTACAGCATTTAGATATTGCATGTCTCAAAAAGAAACCAAGAATGGTGAAGTAACGAGCTTCTAAAACACTACCGTACTGAATTTTAATTGCACAGCACCTGGGAAATTATCAGGTCTGAACTGTAGCCATTTCATCTGGGCTGCTTTTTTCATGTAGTTCTGCCATATCCTTGCTTAATATCTGGGTCTTCTGCTGAATTTAGTTTTGTTTCCATGCTGTAGCCTTAAGCTGTGGATCAAGTGGCAGGTTGATATGAAACCAAGCTGCACTGTGCAGGTTTTGCTTTGGAAGAGAGGAGCCCCTGTATTTGCTAAGGACCAATAGGTAACTCCTTCCCGAGGTGATGGCACTTGGGAGGCTTTTGGAGGGAGACAATTTTTCCTATGTTCGGTTTTGCTGTTGTGTAGGAATTCGTGATAAATGCTGTGGTGGTTTCTCTACTTTCACTAGTGATTTAAACCACACATTTTTAACATCACAACTAGAAAGAGAAAATGTGATTGTTGAGGGCTGAGCTGGGACTAGGACCCCAAAGTTGGAACTGCCTGACTTCAGTGTGTCTGGAGTCTCAGCTGGAAAGCTGCTTTGCATTTGTTTGATTTGCATTGATATATTGTTACATCATATATGTGATAGAACAGATTAAAAAAAAAAGCCATGTGGCTCTTGTCAAGAAAAAGGGAACTATGCACTTATAGTAATTATTACCATATGATTCTTGCACTCTTCCTACATATATGGTGAAGCCACATATCCTTCTGAAATGCTATGTTGTTTTTTTTTTTATCAGAGAGAACAGTTGAAACAACATGTATATTGCCACAATAATTTCAGCTCCTTACATCTGTTACTTTGCCACATCCTGTGTGTGCAGAGGATCTTTAGTAAAGAAAGTGAGCTTCAGATGTGATTGCTTATAATAAGTTAAACAAATTCCTAAGCAAATAGGTTGAGCAAATAATTTTCCTTGTAAATTATTCAAAAACTGAATGTGATAATGCAAAACAGAGTCAGGAACAGTCTTCCACGTGCAGTAATTTGACATAACAAGTTGAACTAGTTGTCTCTTCACACTCATATCTTATTTACCAAATCTTTTCTGAATAAATTCATGTAGTGCTTGAGTGTGAGTCGTCATATTAAATCTTGTCAGTGACATTTAAAAAACTGTACAGTTTGAACTAACCTGCTTTAATGCTCTGCTCCTTTAACTCGTCCTGTTATTGTCTGCTGCAGTTGTTGACTCAGTAGATTTTTCTGATGTGGTCTGGGAATGAGTTCTTTTGGACTTTCACATTATCATATTACAATATACACCACAGATTATTTATACTGGGGGTTAATTGCATCATCTGAATGGAATTCATTTTCCATTGTATCTACAAGTTTGCATTTTAAAATAGTTTTTTTCCTTATGGAAACTTAGAATAAAATTACATTGATTCTTGAGGAAATGAGCTCTAAATAATGATTCTATGATTCCATGTTTGGCTTTAAACAAATACATTGGATTGGAATAAATAAATGGGAAGTATTATTAGAGGATAAAATATATCACTTCTGTACTGTAATGGAATATGGAGTCTGTCCAGCTAAACGTAGCAGCTAAATAAATAAATTTAAAAGTATTGAGCCTTCTCAAAGGGACAGAGTTGCTAAGTACAACTTATCCGTGCTTAGTATAACCTTAACTCTTCTCCCAAGCATTTCCATTTAATTTTAAAATAAAATCTTGAAAAAGTTCCCAGGACCAGTAACTAGAAATATGCAATCTCATTCATGAGGAAAAACAAGTGGGAGACAGAACTTCATTGTGTGTATGATTATTTTTTTGATTGGCTGTCAACACAGAAATGTGAAAATAAATTGCTCACAACCCCATTTTTTGTCATGGCTTATTGGTGAATTTAAAACCCTGAAGTTCGTTTTGGGTCAAGCAAATATTTCGCCTTTCCCATCAAACAAAGCACCTCATTGACTTGCACAAGACAGCGCAGAACGGAAGGGCTGATCGCAAGATGGAGAAGGCAGGGCCTCCGTGGCCACCTCGGTGCCTTTGCCCGACGGCCCTCGGGTTACAATGGGATGTGGATGCCCTGCACCAGCTGGCCCATTCTGCTGGACTGCTTGGCTGAGGGTCACCCAGATCTGGGAGAGGTCTCTGCCTGAAGCACAGTGCTTTGGGCACCCAGCCTCCACACTTCCTTTCCTCCCTTTGAAAGCAACTCTTTAGCTACCAAAAATAAGAGAACTCACTTCTTCCTCTTCATCCCAAATGACAAACAACGAGAGAGCTTTATTTTTTCCTCCCATCTCATAAATCAAACAATCCCTTCCCTCAGAAGGCCACGCAGGGGGAGCCTCAGCAGCCCGGTCTGCTCTGCACAAAAGCCTCTGAAGCGATGCCAGGCCGGCATGCAGCAGGAAGAGCCGGGCCAGTGACCCGTGCGATGGTGCAGGGCTGTGTGGCGGCCTCTTGGTCTCACATTGGCCACTTGGTGCTGCTTCTGTGACAAGAAAAGTGGTTGCAACTCTGGCAGGTTGGGAACTGAGACTGCCCTTAGCACAGACACCTTTCCAGAACGCAGCCATGCCCTCTGTAGCAGCCAGGCTATGCACAGATGCTTGTGAATGCCCACATTTGGGGCACATTTTTGCTTGACAATAGTGGCCTAGAGGTCTTGCGGAAGAAAGATGTTGTTTTCCATGGCTGTTTTGTATTTCATCATGAAGATCTGGACTGAACTGGAAATGAGTTAAGTAGGTTTGTTTGCTAGGCCTTGGGAAGCTTTGCTGATTGGCCCCCCGTTGTGCTGTTGAAAACTTGGGTGAGCAGGAGGAAGGATTTGTCAAGATGAAAAAGCCTAAGTCCCCAGGCTCAGATGTGCGTGTCTGCACACAGAACAAAAGGAAAGAGGGAATGACAAAGCTGTTAATTTGTTAATAATGAAAGGACAGTTGCCAAGGTCCAGTCTGTATTCATGTGCCATGGTTAGTTGCAAAGCAGAAAGGACCAAAAGCAGGGGCTTGGTGAGTCCTTTCCACCTCTGTATTCTCTGGAGGTATCAGGGCTTGGAAGTTCTATTCCCATACAATCCAGTATATTAAGCTATCATTAAAGAAAAGGAAATCCCCTCAAATCTACTAGCATGCAATAGTGGATTTGGTATAGGTAACCAGAGGTATAATGGTGCAAGATGCAGGGAGAAACTGAGACCAAAGTGTGCTATCAGAAAGTTGATGAGTGAGAGGACTCTAATTTAATACAAAAATGTTGCCTTCAGCTCAATAAACAATGTATTTTTTCCTTAGAATGCAACATTTTGGGGAACCCAGCATGCCTTTCTTTTTCTTATGCATGAGACTTTTTTGACTCCTGACATAGGTGACCATCAGAAAACACCCTCCTGGGCTGGGGTTAATGTGGACTATGAAAGTAAGTGCTCAACATGCTCCACTGCAGCAAAAGCTATCTTTTGGGTCTGGTTTTTTTTTTATTTTTAATCTGAGAATGAAGGGGAAATTCTTGGAGAGTTACCAAACCATTACAGGTGGTTGAAAATATTTAACTCTTCTCTTTTAGTAACAGAAAAACATTTGCACTTTTAAAAAATTGGTTCCAAATCTAGCTGACTCCCTAGAACCATTTAATGAGTTACTGACAAGATCAGTCTGGGATGTGGGATATACTCCATGAAAACAACTTTTTCCTTCTTCCCAGGAAGAAATTACCTGCAGGTACCTGTCACCACTGTGGCCCTGTGTGCTCCAATCAGGCAAGACTGAGGGGAAGCTCTCTAGCTGCCTTGCCTTTCAGGGGTCTTTTTTCTGACAAGGTATGAGAACATAAAGCCTGCTTCAAGTTAGGGAGGGAGCCATGTCTCTGGGAGGGCGGCAGTGCTTTGGTGAGAGGTTTCTCTCCCGATGCCATACCTGTCCACCCTGTGTTTTATGGCAATCCAGCTCCCAGCCATGAGTTAGTTCTGAGAGCCTGCGTGGGTGTGCAGGGAATGCACGTTTGTGGTTTAGTCTGTGCAATGCTCATAGTTAACTAGGTAAGCCTCCGCCAAGGTTGCTAATAAAGGATGTCCTCCCCCCTCCCGCTCATTGACTGGCGCTGTCAAGACCTGTCTGGGCTATTCAACTGCTCCTATATTGGTGAGGTGCTCCAGCTTCTTGGTTCAGACTCCTGTAAGTTCTTCAGGCCCAAGACTTGGGCCTAATATGTTTACCTGGACATAAATCAAAGCAGAGTTAAAAATAATAATAAAAAAAGCATAAAAAGCTGTTTGTGTTTTAGAGATACCATATCGTTCAGACTTCAAAATACAAATTCTGTTTAAAGTCTTTTTCCCTCCCCTGTGGTTTAGATTCATTAGCTGCTAGACTTCCTTAGTCTGAGCAACAGTTTTAGTATAGATTAAGAAGGAAAACAGGATCTTGGTTTGCATTATAAATAAGTCTAGATTGTGTATTGACTGCCAGTATATTTTTCTTATTCCATATCTATGTCAGCTTGGGATGAACACTTCATCATTGTCAAGCCACCTGTGTGACTGCAAAGTGCCAGCTGAATCTGTCAGTGTTGCAAAGAGGAAATGAAGAGACTTTGATCCTCTGAATAGCGCCCCTTATCACCTAAAGATGTTGATTCAGATTAATATTTGCTGTGACTTTCAATACGGAAAATTTGTTAGCTTTTTATCTACTGCTGTATTGCTCTACCAAGGCTATCACGAGATTGTGTGAAAATGCTCTGCAGTGATTTTACACTGCTCTTGTGCACTGCAAGGGTTTGTGCTCCCCTGGCCCTGCCTTGAATCCAGCAGCTTGAGTTCCAGCTCAGCCTGTGCTTTCTTGCCTTGGTTCACCCCTGCCATTTCAGTGGCCACTGACCGTGAAGTACTGCACTGTTGGCAGTACTGGCTGCCCTTGGGTTCCCAAGGGAAGTATTGTAGAGAATAGTTCCTCAGTGTAAGCAGGAGTAAACATATTTTTTGTTTTGTTTTCTCCCCTTCTGGAGATGCCTGGATGTCCTCATCTTCTGAGCTACTGACTGAGGTCACCTTAGGGATCCCTATATGTCTCGTGGTCTAGGGTAGTGATATTTTTCCCCAAAGGCTGTGGTTGTGTTCCCTAATCCCACCTGCAATTTTCTTGGCTGGCATGTGTTTGTGTGGCCAGCTGTATTTGTAACCCTTCTTTGTGCTGAATTAGGTAACCAACAGAAAACTGATCATGAGACTGCACTAAAGGGTGGCCTTTCTCTTGGCTATGTGCTCCCGCTGGACATCTTCAAGGAACTGAATGCTCAGAAAACTATCAGAACCACAACAACAAAACCTAAGTGATTTCAATTTTCTTGGGGTCTAGCTTTCCCATATTTGCAATCTGCATGAATAATTGAGCCGGTATAAGAGGCAGGGCAGGGACTTGCACTTTTGGCAGCTGCTCAATTCTACTTGGCTCAACCCTGATGAGAAGCAGAAGTCACATTTGCTAGTAGGTTCTGGCTGCCATTTAATATCTGTTGGTATGTTAGGGATCTGACTCATGTTTGCTTGACAAGCAACTAAAATGGGTTAGAGTATGTTTCTCCCTCAGGCACACATCAGCTCTTTTGCAGCTGGGGTCAGGACGCCACGTTTCTGGCTGGCGTGCTGCAGGCACAGTATGCTCTGCTCCTGGGCAACAACCTGTGGCAGTGGGGAGGAGTGAAGGCCTAGGGGAGAAACACCTCCAGGTGTCACAGACAGATTTGCAAAAGCTTATCTCCCAAAACCCACTGTGGGGTCGGGGACTTGGCATGTCACCAGGTGGGGCGCCGATGTGGGATAAATGGCCCAGGCTGTAAGCACCAGGCTTGCTGTCAGCAGCTGCCCCATGGCAGCTCCAACAGCCCTGCAAGGACCCTGCACTGGCTTTGGGGAGGGCTGGTTAACTTCTGTATCTCATTTTTTGTGCATGTAAGCAGTGCACTGAGTCCCTTTCAGGATCACAATTCAAGAGCAGTCTTTTTTCTTTGGTTGTCTCTTCTGTCTTCCTATCTCCTCCCCAGCAGCCACTTCTCCAAGAAGTAATAACTCAGATCCTTTACTCCTTACCCTAGCCAAGTGCTTTGATCAATCTAGTATCTCTCTAAACATTTTCCAACATGTTTCTAATCTTTCCACCTTGAATGAGCCTCACAGAAAAATGTAAACCATTTTTTGCTTTCAGCAGATTATTTTTTGTTCTTCAGCTCTTCTGTGGTTTTCTTTTCTTTCTTTACTTTTTTTTTCTTTTAAAAATACTTGCACCATTTTACATAAAAACTAGACTGATGTGTTGTAGGACTTTATTGTGTATTTTTGTTTATTTCTGGCACAGGACCCAACCAAATCCCCACTGACTTATGCTGGGTTTAGAGCAACAATCTCTGTTTGAAAACTTATAATGCTCCTTACTCTGGATAACTGCTGACACACTCTCCCTCACTGCTTCTCTTGTCATTTATAAATGACACAGTGTGAGACTATTTTGCCTACCTGAGCTCTAGAGCAGCTAGAACTGCTGTGAGTCTGGAAAGAAAATTGATGGTGTTGTGACTGCTGGTCAGTATCTGTTACTGCCTGTGTCCACTTGTGATTTGGACCCCAGCAGCCATCATGCTGGTTGTTATTAATGCTCCAGTCTGTTCTCAGACCTGGTTCTGTTGCAAAACACATGCAAGGGGAAATATGCAAAGGACATTTAGCTCTGTTAAAATAGACCTGCTGTTTTACTGCTAGATTTCTTTTTCTACTCTACTGGTTTCCCTCTCCTTCATCCTCTTAGTGTGGCATGTATGTGGGTGCATATAGTAGTTAATTGCAAAATATACTAGATTTAAAAGCAAAACAGAAAAAAACCTCCTGGAACTGAAATTGCTTCTTTAAAGCTGCAGCATTAAGTTTGGCCATGATCCACCCTGGAGACTTTCCCTGGCAGAGACTGTGATGCACACATCTCAGTTTGGAATTGCTCTTTCGGACACAGATTCCTGCAAGAATAACAGGAACATGATAGGCCAAGTTATGCTAGGCAGCAAAGCCCACTGCAGTCCAGTGAAGACAATCTGTCCATTCACCTCTTATAGACTTTTCCGGGGTTGCCTGCATGTAAGGGGGAGGGAAAGGGGACAAGAGGACAGAAATGTAGTTGGGGTTTTAAATTGTTCTGTTTCTGTCATGTATGTGAAATAGCTCAAGCTTCCACTATGGAAAATGATTATCTTTCACATGTTCTTTATACTGTGCTTCATTAAAACTTGTTTCATTGTTGGACTGTATTGAACTCTTACTGGAAAAATTCCTGCTCTTCATTTTCCAGCCTGACCCAGCTGACTTTTTGTTAGATTTAGTAGGTAAGTCATGAGGTTAGAAAAAGCAATGCAAAACCAAGAACATGTTCCGAGCGACGCTGAATGATAGGAAAGAGATCTCAGTGTGAAGACCGAGATCCCTTGCTGGAGCAATGGTATAACTGAGCATGTAAATATAGCCCATTCATTTCTAATTTGGACAATGAAGAGTCTACCCACTTTTACTGTCTGGCTTGGAATCACAAACAGGTGAGCCTGCCCTGCTTCATTTTCCACCAGGACATTGCTGGTTTGCAGGGTCACCTGAAAACCGGGGTATATTTGAGTAGCTCCTCACAGCAAGTGCTATGTAGGGGCATATACACTCTGCTGCTATTTAAAGCATCAATACCAAGTTAGTGCCTGAAATACGACCTCTGACCTGGTTGGCAAAACTGATTCAGTTCACTACAGACAGATTAACATCTCCTTGCTCTGCATTGACTTGGTATTAAGGTCTCTGAGGCAAGAGTTAAGTCAGGACAAGGTTTTCTCCCAAATATTTTGATCCTACTCAACTTAAATTAATTTGTCATTATGTTTTTCTATTGAGAATGAAGGCGATTCAAGTGTTTGCATAATCTCTGTTTGATTTTTTAAATTCTTCTTCTTCTTCTCTCTTCTGCTGGGAGCGAGGTATTTATTTCTGTTGCTTAGAAAGCCCAGCCAAAGCTCATCCATATTTCTGATGCTGGATGCAGTCCATGAGCAAATCATGATTCAGTTCTGCATGACATAGAGGGTTTTTCTTTATTTAAAGAATATCGTTTATAGAGATGCATATCCTAGTGCTTTAAAAGCCCTTCCACTGAGCTCTTTCTTCATAGTACTCAAATGAGAACACAGTGTTTTCTGTATTGTTTGGAATAGCCTGGGAAACAATGCCTCCCAGTGTGAACAGATCTCCTTCAGTGCACTGGCAAACTCATCCCAGAGGAATGTGGTTATCGACTAACCCATGATTTCTGATAGCAATAGCTAAAAAGAGTGGAAAAGTACTCAGCTCCTTGCAGTCCAATAGCACAGCAGTTACCGATGCGCATGAGAAAGTCGCTTCTATTTAAAATGGTCATAAATCCTATTGGCTCAAACACAGCATCCTGGCTCCCCAGGGGTGGGGAAACAGCTGTGGACCAAGGTCTCTGGTGGTGTAAGCTGGTGTGGCTCTGCTGGTTCCAGAAAAGCAGTTTCATCTACACAAGTTAAATATTTCATCTTAATATACATTGCAACACTACTACTTGCAAAAAGAATACTTTGAATTAATACTTGTGCTTGTGGGAAAACATTCAAATGGAAAATATAATCATCCATTGTTAACATGAGTGTCTGGATTCAATGACTGAAAGTTGGCATTGATTTGTGAAATATAAAATAAGGAACACACAGAACAAATATACTTGAATAGAGACTAATTTTTTTTTTTTTTGTTCCCCTTGGGAGAGACTGGAAAAAGAACAGGTTTTGAGCAATTTCTCCAGTGAGTGCAAAGGAGCTGAGGGACTTTAGTTCTTGGAATGCTGTAAAGGTCAGTGACATTTGTCTTTGCCTCAAATTGGATGCTGCCCAGATTTTGGGAGGGAGCTCTTCTGCTTCCACCCCACGTTCTGGCAGAAGGCGTGCCAGCAAATGTCTGACCACGGATGAGGCACGGCTGGGGGGCAGAGGGGAGCTCACTCTTGTGTCTAGGCCCCTGCTCCATTGTGGTGGGCTGAGGCTTCCTTCCTCATCTGCTGCTGTGGGCTGAGCTCCCCAGGGTTTGCCAGGCTTTAGGGACTAGGTGCAAGTGGGAGTGCAGCAGAAACTGCTGCTGCAGTGCTGGTAGAGCAGAGTCTGGTCGTGCTTTCACCGTTCCTGCTGTATTTCAGAGGGGTGCCTTGTAAGAAATACCTGAAGGAGAGCAAAGTCTTGCAAAGCTGAAGGAAAGCACTTCCAGATGTGGCCTCTTCTAGAATGGTTGGCCAGGCTGGGGCTGGCAGCTTGCTGCATTGCACAGTTTGAGCTAGAGTAATGAGGGTAGAGCAGCCACCAATGAGGAACAGTGAGATATCCCTAAAGCCAAGGAGAAAAGAGGAGAGGCTATATTTGCATTCTCTGCACCAGTGGATCCCTCTTCAATCATGTGCTGAAGGGATGAGTTATTCTTGCTGATGCTGATACTCCTCTTCAAGAGCAACCAGAATTCCCCAAGAACTTCAGATCTGCCCTATGGAGCTGTGTGTCTGTACAGGAGGAGTCATCTGCAGCACTGTCTTGGTGATTTCACTTAGCACTCTTGTTTTTTATACAAATGATTTTCTTAAGAAATGTTTACCTAGCAGGAAAAATAATAAAAGAAAACTCACCATCAACACAACAGCTGTGTAGTTAATCAGAAAGATTTCCCAGGTCTGGCACCTCCCTGTGCCCCCTCCCTTCTTCTGCCACTGCCATCTCTGCTAGCTTTGATGTTAACACTTTAACCTCATGCAGAATAGGGGTAAGCAGGGAAACATTGAGCTCCCTTGTACCACCAGGAACATGAATTTCCCAGCTCCCAGGCTGCAGCCTGCATTTCGGAAGTTTTTGTTTTGAAACAAAAACGTTTTAATTCCTTTTTCGGTTCAAGATATATAGGAAATGAATGTAGTTACTACCAGCAGCCACAGCATGGCACTAACAGTGTGGAGCGGTTCTCAGCCAAAACCCAGAGCTCAAGTCAAAACTTGCTACACTAGCACATTTTACTACAGCACAGGAATGTTAATGTGATACAATTAAATATTATGTTGCAAAGAAACGACACGTCCCAAAATATTGCAGTGTGAATCTATGACACCGGGGGAACTGTTTGTCTTAGCGGTGTGTTTATAATTGTACCAAACTCCCCTTTTGCCATCGTCCTGCAAAAATCACTCACAGTCCCAAGCAGCATGTGGCCCTGGCTGCCCCTGACATCCAGTGTGCCCCAGAGGAGGAGCAGGGCCAGCTGACTCTGCAGATTCAGGGAGGTCAGACACGATTACCACCAACTTGCTTTGTAATGGGACACCCAAGAAAGTGCTTTGCAAAGGGTGTCTGTGAGAAATCAAGAGCTGTGCTGCCTCTTGCCACTCAGGTTGTGTTCCAGCCTGGGGCAAGGGCTTTTGGAGGCTGGGGATCCTGCCATGACGGGGCCTTTGTGGAAGGATATTAAGAACAGGTGCAGATCCAGTGGGGAATTTGCTCTCCCTCTAGGTCTGACTGGTGCAATACATCCTGTTGTGACAGGTGATGTGGTTTCAGTCCTTCACAATCCTCCCCCTTCTCCAGCTTGCACAAGGCTGTATCTCCCTGGTCTAAGTTCCCTTAACAGCTGATTCAAATCTTAGTGCTTCGCTCTTAGAGCAAAAGATAATTTGCTCCGTCTCCATTTGTTGAAACCACAGATTAGACAGCTCAGCTGTGAAGTGGCCATGGTGAAAGACCCACTGCAGCAGGAAGGAGTAATACCTGTTGTGTCCTTTCACCTTGTCCTTTGCTCTTCCTCAGTGCTGCCAACACTTGGGTGCTCTGCTGGCCACGTGCATTTTGAGGAATCCTTGGAGATGCTGGGTAATAACTAGTGCAGGTGGAGTGGTCCCAGGGGCTTCCCAGAAAGGAGCTGCTGGCACAGGGATGTTTACACACAAGGATGAATGCAGAGGTACATGATTACAGTTTTCACATAGAATTAGTGTATCAGATATTATTTCAGTGACTGATTTGTGTTGAGTGAGGGGAAGGCATCTTAATGTGTGTCATTGCAGTGTAATATCAATATTTATTTAAAAGTTAAATTATTTCCTATGTCCCAAAATCTGAAGCAAACCATCACATGGATAAATGACAGATTTGCAAGACAAAGCCTTGTATTAATCATGACCTGTCTCATTTTGCTAACTCTAAGTTAGAGGAAAAAAAATTATGACATAAAAATAGGTAAATAAATAATTAATGTTATTTCACTCTGGAGTTTGATAAGCCTTTATTTTCTTTCTTTTTGGCAAATCCAATTCCTCTGCTCTGAAAAACTTCTGTTTTCTTCTTATTCTGTAAGTGAACAAGGTAGAGCTGCATGAAGAATCTGCCCCTTTGCCAGAAAAAAAGCACCTGGAGCATCACTGCAGTGCAGGGACCAGGTCTGGAATTAATTCACCCAGAATATAAGAATTAAGTCATGCTCTGTCTCCTGTGCTTGAAAGAACCCTTCCAGAGGCTTCTGGATGCCCTGGAGGAAGCTGGGAGACTTCATGAAGATTGCCACCAAACCTGCCTGGGGAAGTGGCAAGAGCAGGCCTAGGACTACGCTTCCTCCAAGGCTGCGTGACTGGCTGTGACCTTGTCTCCTGAAAACCTGGTTCAGTCACATCAGCCTCATGCAGGCAGTGTTGCAGACCTCAGGATCTGTTTGTTGCCACAGCCTGTATGATTTTCACAAGCTGTTCAAATCACAGTGTCCATTGTTGGTGGGAGAGGTGATGGGAAAGAAGGGGAGGAAGGTTGTGTTAAAGAAAAGCTTGGAAATTTATGTCTTTTTTTCTGTCAGCTGGAATTTTTTTTCTGTGGTCAAAACTATGGAATATTTATTTTCTTTGGTTTTTCGAAGGACAAACTTTTGCTGAAGGGAAAAAAAAAACCAACCATGAAAGCTGTAAGACCAGTATCCCGGTTTCTGTGAAAAAGGAAATAAAACCCCATCATTCTGCCAAATTGATGTTTTCAAAAGCCATTACCAGAGTAATACTTCACTATGAAGCAGTATGAGCTCTCTGTATCCTCCCACTGCCACCCCAGGGAGATAGCCCAGGCAAGCACAGACTCAAGGACCTCTGGAATCTGGATCTTGCTCACAGCTCTCTAAGAAACCATTTCCTGCTGTCTCGTTGCCTGCAGATGCCTAGACGTCTACCTGACGAGCTCCTCAGACACTGCCTCTCTGTTTAGATAGAATAGAATCTTTTTTTTTTTTTTTCTTTTTTTTTTTTCCAATGGGTTAATTTGAATCAGGTCCTCACTGCTAACAGTCAGTGCATTCAGGATTTTCTTGGGTGACACTTTGAACCTCAGCTGTGCTCTTCCAGGAAGGGCCTTTCCATAGCTATGTCTCTGTGCTGGGAATGAGTGTGAAACCTTCCAGGGACCAGAGAGCTGTGCTCCACCCCAGTGAAATACTTTTTTATCTATTGTAAGCTGAGTAGATGGGAGAGCCAATGGTATGCTCCTTGGCTCTTCCCTAAAAGAAACTGGGGAGGCCCAGACACCTCTACAGATAATTGGGGATTCAATCTTATCTTACAATTTGCTAAGGTATCAAGACTTCTGCTTTTCAAAGGTCTGTGTCTGTTGTCTACTCCACAGAGTACAGATACACATTTTCTTCTTCACATTGGGCAATTCATAGATTCCACTGTAGGATTAGTGTAAATTGTCCCTTCTGATGAGTTTTCTAGACAAAAATATTGCCTATGAGCTAATATTATGAGGACAATTCCTCTATCTGTATTCCCAGAAAACCACTTAAAATTCTAGGCATTGAGAGTGAGACTTTTTAAAGTTAAGTGGGAAAAAAGAACAATTACTCAAGTTGCAGAGATGAGAAAGCAGCAGTGTTTATATTACTGGTTCTTTACTGGCCCTTGTACCCAAGTCTGTTCTGGATGCACCCCACTTCTGACAATAAGCATAATTAGATGTAGCAACCTCTTGGTGTTTTTTTTTTTTTTTTTTTTTTTTTTTTTTTTTTAAAGACCTCCTTTTCATATTTTTTTTTTTTTTTAAT
>WEZZ01009281.1:128088-140847 GCA_013400585.1 Chloropsis cyanopogon | reverse complement strand
ATTTAAATGAGTATACTTTTCTTTTTTTTTTTTTTTTTTTTTTTTTTTGTTTATCTCTTAAGGACTCCTTGACTAATATTTATATTAGTTAAAGTTGTAATCTAATCTCATCTTCTGCAAGTCCATGCACATTCTAGTGGGTCAAGTCCTAGTGGATCAAGTTCTTTTCTGTAAGCAAGGTCTGTTGGGTGACAGATGCTTGGAGAGCTGGTTATAACTCATTATAACACAATATTCTGTGTAATGTCCCTGCTTGCAGCATTTGGACATTGGGAACACAAATTAAAACCTGCTGTGATGTGATCACATCTTCTTCCATCCTTTTGGCTTCTGTCCAGCTCCTTGTACCCAAAGCTCAAAGAGAAGGGTGGTACAAAAGTCACTAATGCACATCTCTGTGGACTGTTCACCTGTACTGCAATAATTAAATTTCCCAGTTGGTCTGGAAAGAGAACTCCACTCCAGTGGCACTGCTGACTAGATGAAAAGGGAGAAAGGCAGTATTTGGTCCAGGCATCTCAGTTCTGCACAATTTCTCTGCCATCACAATGAGGAAGATTAATGGAGGTGGATGAATGTCTACTCACTGAGGGCCATCTCCTCACTGCAGTCACACCTGCATGACTCCTAGGGAATGTGAACCTCTTATTAAACAAGAGGGGCAGGAAAGTCTAATATAAGTCTAACCAGCAATTTTGCAAGTTGATTTTTGTACTTCAGGTACATCAACAGCAACAGATATCAGTTCTTGTATATTATATAGCTTATTTCAGCCTCTGATTAGGTTTTGATGTGTGCACAATCCCTTTCTTGACACTTGACACAGCAGCTGCCAAAGCTCATTTCTGGACAGACCTGTCTTGGGAGCTGTCTTGAGAACAGTATGTGCTGTGATTTGTATAAAGGGTGCTCAGTCTGGATGTGTATCTCTGCTTGCCCCTTCCATTGTAACTTTGTTGTGGTAACTTTTATAAAACCCAAGCCAGCTGCTTCCTAGTTTTACACAAAACACATTAATTGGGATCTCTGTCTTTGTTGTAACAACCAACTCCTACTTGTAGGAATTGTATACATATGATCCTCATTTCCAGAAATTGCAGAAGTTTGCATCACCTCAAAGTTTGATACAAGTATTATTAAGTATTGGTAAGTGAAATCATACAAAAACTTCATAGTGAGTCCTTCACGACCCCACGTCTACTAAAAATAACTGCTGACAGATCTGATTTCCACATGTTAGAGTGAAAAAGTCTGCCAGCTAATTCACCTGTGACTGTCACTGACTATATTGTCTGGTTGCACATTTAGTCAGCTCTTTGCACAAATTCTCCCCAAAAAGTATTTGGTGAAGCTGCCTTCCTGAATTAGTTTCTCTGCAAGCTTATCTGCTTTTAAAACCAGAAGAGTCCCAAACTACAAATTTAGCAGCAGGAGGAGGAGTTAAAAATCTTTGCATCCCCTTGATACATTTGACTCAATTTCATTTCTCTAATGTATTTAAAGTATTTATTATTTATTATTCTTAGTGCTCTTTTAACAGGTACTTACCAATCTAGAAATTCTGTATCTCTTTGAAGATACATTAACTTTTCAGAATTAAGACATGCTGGAGGAGGGCATCTATATCTCTTGTTGTGATGTTTTTTCATTTTCGAAGATCAGTCCCTACAATTGACAAGCCACTGATTTACACAGTGGCACTAGCCACGTGAGCACTATTGATTTTGTCATGAGGGTCACAGTCCAAACCCTCCTAACCCGTCCTTGGCCCAGTGCAACCTCACAAACCTCTGAAGTCAAGAACAGAGCTTCTCTAGCTGTGAAACAGGAATAAAGTCCTAATCCCTGTAAGCACCTTTTCTAGATAAGTCCTTGGTTTATGGAGGAGTTTGTTGCTCTGACTGTGTCAGCATAATGAGAGCAGAGTAGCTTCTCCCAGTGTATTTGGTTGCTGAGGCAGCTGGTCTGGCTGGCTCATATTGCTACAGCTCTGTTTATGATGGAGCATTTACACAGGCACGTGTAACCTTTTTTTATAGAGCCACCTGGCAAAGCTTTGCTGCCTTCACCCTTGCTATATAGCATGTGTTGGCTGATTGGGTCTATCAGCAGCAGGGTGATGAGCGTGAGTGGTGCTAAGGGACTGAAGCTGAGGGAAAGACCTGCATTTGAACTGGCAGTGGTGGGATAGAACTGCTGGGTGTGCCGTTCAGCAACCATTCCTGGCTAAAGAAAAAGTCTTGATGCTTACAGACCACAGATACCTAGGGTGTCTAATACAGCAGGCTCAAGCGCTGCTGCTGCCCAGTGGTCGGGTCACACTGGTTTCAGCATTTGAGGGGTTGATTTCAATTCCTACTGTGTTAGCTGGTTAACCTTCTGGAGAATTGAAATAGGAATTAAGCAGTTTTGTGGTTCAGAAGCATAATTTTGTTTCCTAGCATGACAATAATTTTGTTTCGTTCTGCTTCTCTCCAGGAAGGTTGTTTTCTTGGCTTGTACCCTTGCAACAGCAGCCAGAATAATATAGGCAGCCTCATGCCTTAGTTAACTCCGTTTTACATGACATTGAAGTGTATGCCAAGCCAATGAAAATGGGAACATGACCAGTAGTAGGTAGTAGCCATTCATCTGCTCCTTGGAGTTTTGACTTGTTTTCACTGCTGTAGATCCTTCTGTAGTAGTCTGGTAGCCCCTGTCAATGGCAGAATAGATAGGGCCATGCTGACACAGTTATGGGAGAAAGAAGGACCAATTATAGTGGGAGTTTTGTATTTGGAGCTTGTGCTGTCATGCGATGAAATGGCCCATGCTTGGACTGGGAAGGGAAGAACTGCTGTGAGCTGGTGGCTGCTTGAAGTAGCTGGGGTTGCAGTGAGGCTCAGCCTCCCGAGATTAAAACACTGCTTCACCTCATGTGTGTCCAGTGGGTGTTGGTCATGTCACAACCATTTTACAAACACCGGATTTAGAGAGATCTGTGGGAATTATCTGAAATAAAGAGGAGAAAATATCAATTACAGTGTACGCCCATATGCTATGGTCTGTTCCCCTTCCAGAATCATATTTCTGTGGGGCGTGAAAATTATTGGAGACTGGTAAATCTCCTGAGCATTACATAGAGCTGCTGAGTGACAGGAGAGAATGTAAGGGATAGCTGCTGTGCCACCGGTGGACGGGCAAGCAGGCAGGGAGCTGGGACAGGTACTGCTCCCAAGGATGGCTGGCTGGGAGCCAGCTTCATGCTGGGGCTGCTTTAGGTGGTACCATGGTGGGGCAGGTGTATTCTATTGCATAGAAAGGCTCATAAACCCAAGCAGAGCAGCATGGGAATGCAGCTCTCACCTTTCTGCACTTGTAGTCTATAATCCTAGGCAGTGACTACAACCACAGAGACAACCAAATCCTACCTGAAAGCACATTTAATTGAAAACTGCCACAATATCCATTGGCCTAAAGGTGCTTTAGTTTTTACTAGCAATTTCCTAGAGGTGCTCTCAGTTTGGTGGCACAGCACAAGCCAGCAATGCCATGCTGGCTAAGTGATGGGTTGCAAGGTGCTTCTCCCAGCCAGGATCATGTACACGTGGCTTGGCATCAAATCTGGAGATTAACTCCCCAGTAATGGGGCCAACATGTTGGCTAGTCATCCTGGGCTATCTTCCTATTTCAGGAAGAGAACTGAGTGTTTGTGGAAAGAGGTTTGTCTTACAATAAAATGGCTGATTGCCATCAGTATACAGTAGCTCCATGCCTAGATGCCTTCTTGGGGGACATAAGGTAGGGATTTGGCCCCACTACTGGGGAGTTAAGTCTCCAGATTTGATGCCAAGCCATGTGTACATGATCCTGGCTGGGAGAAGCACCTTGCAGCCCATCTCTTAGCCAGCATGGCGTTGCTGGCTTGTGCTGTGCCACCAAACTCAGGCAGAAGTTTCCCACCATTTGAGAAGAGCAGCGCTGTACTGGGCTGTTTTGTGAGAGGCTGGAGTGCAGCTCTGTTCTACACCTGTGTTTTAATTGAGAGACAAGTGCCTGAGTAGCTGAGTGAAACCCAGGCTCTCTGGCTCTTTCATGTGCCAGGAGAGGCACGGAAGAGAACATCTGTGATGAGCACAGCCTAGCACAGCAGTTCATGGCACAGCTGAGCCTCTGAGAGCTGGGACAGGCAGGGAGGAATATGCAAAACTGAATTTTGGATGCAGGTGCAGGAGTGGTTGGCACATCCCCTGGCCATCAAGGCAGTCCTTTGACTGGCAGCTCATGATGGGCAGCTGAACATGTCCCCAGAAGCACTGGCATTATCTGCAGGGCCTAGGGCCTTTTGGCACTGCAAGCCTGCGGACTGCCACGGGGGCTGAAGCACTGCTCTGCCTCCACTGCTACAGGAGAAGGGATCTGCCCAGCACCAACTGAATATTTTAATCTGTCAAGAACTGATAGGCATTGGGGCCTGCTTAGCTCTCTTTTGAGGAAGAAAATTTTGGCTGCAGGAGAGGTTTCACAACAATATTTTCTTGCCTTGCAATAGGCATAGGCTTTTTAAAAAGGCTTCAGATTTAGAAATATTCCCTAGGCCAGCCTTTGGGCTCTGTGCCTCCTGTGCCCCGAATGGCTGTACTGCATCCATGGGGCACCTCTGATGGGACTGGGCACCCTGTTGTGTGCTGGAGCCCCTGGAGACAGTGCTCACACCCATGTGGATTCTCCTATAGCTGCTGCCCAGAGCCATGTGTGGACTCCAGTCTCCAACTTTCCCTTCTCCCCCCTGTCCCACAATTACTGTTCAGGGAAAACAGAACTGATACAAACTGTAATGTTTAGGAACTGGCTAAAATTAGTATTCCTGATGAATGATGACATTCTCACCAGAGAGGGAATTAATTTTTTTTCTGCCATAGGTGCTGCTTTTTCTTTGTGCTGCAGACCACTTTGCTGTGCAGCTGGGATAAAGATGTCCAAATTCCCTGCTTACACCCACGGCAGAGTTGGCTTCTGCTTCATTTCAGGAATTAAAAAGGGAGTTGGGAACATGATAAATGTGTTCATTAGGCGAGTTTGCCCTTTACTTACTTGGACTTTTTCTGCAAACACAGTGCTGGTATGAGAACCCAGGGAGGCCACGGGAACATGCATCATGGTTCCTGCAGGATTTAGAAGGAGGGACTGCGGGTATGGTGGTCCCTGCATGGCCTCACCAGCAACAGCTCTGCTGGGCTGCAGTGAGGTTTTTCCCCATGGAAGGCATGGGGACAGTCTGTCCCTGTGATGGCAAATAAAACTTCAGCCAGGGCTGGTTGCTTGTGACAAGCAGTGGCACTGTTTCAAGGTTTCATGAGCCTAAAGAAAGAGGGTGGTTGAAGGGAGAAGGGTGTCCTTTATGTATCTGTTAAATCAAGTTTGAGGGAGATCTACTATTGTGTATGGAAGAAAAGACGGTTGTTATGGAGAAAAGAAGCTGAAGTGTCTGCCAATGTGTCTAATACCATTCAAAGCCTTTCAACTTTATATAAAGAAACAACAGGGCTCAACTAAGTAGACTGGTTAAAGCCAAGCAGTCTCTTACACTTTAAACAAAAGCTAGATAAAAGCTCCTCTCTGCCACGTGGCTGGGAATAATGTGCTGCCTCTGGACTCCTTGAACCTGACCTGGTAGGCACTAATTTATCTGCCATGACTGGGCAGCACTGAAGAGCCTTTCCTTACTTCAGGGAGGCTGTAAATATGTCCACGGTGACAAATGCAGCTCTTGCTTACACTACAGTAGGAAAAAAACAGCTTGCATAAAGAATACCTGACTCTAAGTTGGCAAGTTTTGAAGAGTATAGTGCCAATCAAATCTTAAAAATCTTTAAAAAGTCTGCCTTGGAAAAAACCCCAGACTCCATTGTGTAAAGTGTCTTGGTTTTTTTAAAGTGGTGATTGCTGTGGTGATATAAGCTGTATCTGTCCACTTTAGTGTATTTTAACAACAGAAGAAATATTTTCATGTCTGGAATTTAGACACTGAAATGAGTCTGTGTGGTCCAGGGCCTGATACCCTGGGAAGGGGGGCCAGCTAGAGGCATTGGAAGGCCCATCATGTGGCTCTGTAAGAAATCTTTTGAGTGTTCTCTTCGATCAAAATACTAAAAATGAAAAGCCCACTCTTTCTAAAATAAGCAGTTTAATCCATATATGAGAAGTTTTGTGTAGATAGGGCTGAGTGCATAGATTTCTCCTATCAGTAGTGTGTCAGGTAATTCAGAGATGTTCAAAATGTGCCCACGACAGACAGTGAGGCTTGACTGAAGCAGTGACTGCATGGAGGATGCGTCCTCCTGAAACAGCTATTAGCATTAAAGCTGCCCTTTGAATTTATGTCAGACAATATGCTGAAAAGAACTGTTAATAGGCTACAAAATATATGTTTTCTTCTTTCAGGACATGACATTTCTTTCTTTTTTTCCTATGTACATACCTTGCATTTTTCAGTTGGTAGGATTTCTTTCTGTTTACTTGTTTGTTTGCTTTCAGGATGTTTTCAATCCAGTGCTCAGTTTTTCTGTTGGAGGGTGATACGTCTACCAGGATGCGAAACTCACTGTCTCTTGCCAAAAATTTCATTTTAAGCACTCATTTGTTTAACACAGTGACAGAGTTTTATTTTAAAACATGTCTGGTTTTGTTTAGGTAAGCATAGCAAACTTGGTGGTAGGGAAGTAATGCTCATTACTGATACTATTATTGTTAGTTAAGCCAAAACTTTTGAGTATGAGTGGGTGAAAATAAGAAAAAGTCACATTCTAGCATGTCTTCATCACATGTCAGAGATTTTTTTTAAAGTCATACTTGGAAATTGTGTATTTCCTTGAGTTGACTACACTGGCGTATTCTAAAATGCTGGGGTTTTCACCTTCATTATTGGCTTCACATCAGAAGGCAATTCTGAGTGTGAGTAAAATGTGTGTGTGTACTCTAGATACAGCTTCTTGGGGTGAAAACACTTTTGACAATGTCTGTTGATATTTCTCCATCTTTCCAACTACTCAAATCTATCCTCCTGATAATAGAGGACATGGTGTGGGAGGTGCAGAGGGGGAGCATCCTACAGACCTGTCTGCCTGTGTGGTGGGGGCCCTGATCCTGCCTGTGTGAGGGGCATGAGTGCTGTGGGGAGCAGAACACTGGGACTGAGAGACTCCCTTGCTCTGTTTGCCGTGTTCTCCTGTGGGGTGTAGAACTTGGTGCCCATAGAATGCAGGGGTGCAGGCACACAAAGTAAGACAGAGGTTTCCCCACTGTGCTGAGGAGAGAAAGAGGATGCCTGTGGGTTGGGATCAGCTGGGGTCTGTCTTATAACTGCAATTTTGGTCTCTGTGGATTTATAAATTGAAGCATGTTTTTTGGAAGTTTTATATGTTCCGAAGCCTTTGTCCAAAGCAATTATATGATTTATTAAAATTTTTTTATATGAAGGGAATCTCATCTAAAAAAGGATAAAACAGGAGAGGTTCATTGTCAGAAGTCATTAATTAGCTCCAAGGGGAAGAGACTGTCAGGAAAAGGAAATTCTCTGGCACAACAGAATAGCAGGTAATTAATAATTGCTGCAATTATACAACATAATAACTAGAGTACATTCTGACTGTTCATCATTGGCTTGCCAGGCTACATTACTACCAGGTTCTTTCTGGTAAAAAAGCCAAACCAACAGGCAAATCTCATCATGTTTTGGTGTGACTTCAGCTCTTCATGAAATTTAGAAGGTGGTGTTTGATATTGAGCCAGAACTGGTCTGGGTTTTAATTTAGGGAGAGAAATCCTTCTGAAGGCTTTGACACAGCTGGACAGGACTGTCACCAGAACCTGACAAGACCTCTGATTTAAAAGAATTTTGGCAAAAATATGTAGTGATTAAAAAATTAGAATTTTGTGTTGTGTTAAGTATAGGAGGCTGAAGTTATTGTCAGCAAAATTAGTCCTGCTTAGATAGTGATCTCTGATAGCCATTAAAACTGTGTGGACAATCACTTGTATATTTTCATTCATGAAAAGTAGACAGATGCCTTTTGAATGCAGTGATCCAATGGTATGGGTGAGAGCTGGTCAATTAGCTGGCTTTTGCAGAACCCAGTGAAAAAATGCCTGAAGATTTCCTACCTAGGATGGACAATGTCCCAAAGAAATGACAGTGTTTCTTGACCAGGGAAAGGTCAGCTGTATTATGGCAGCCTCAGTGACATGGACTTGGAATCTGCTCTTAGGAGAGTATATGCTTATAAGAGGAATGTGCAACTCTAGGAAATTAAATGTTGTGGGATGGATACCTTAGAATAATTTATTTGACTGACCGCCATGGCAGCAGTGGGGGGAGCAGGAGCTGGTGTTCCTCTGGTCTAAGGGATTTTCCAGATGCCTTTTGTCCCACCTGGGGTGCCAAAACTGATGCCTTGAGAAGGCTGACCTAGAACAGCGGCTAGACATAGTTAAAGAATAAAGTAGGTATTTATTAGTAGGCCTCAATGGATACACCTTGGGCAGTAAAAGAGACCAGCCAGGGCTACACCCAAGATGAACCCATAATGGTCACAAAATGGATGACCGGTCACAGGGTCTCTCACTTTTGTAAGTTCTGGTCCATTGGCATATTGGAGTTAATTGTCCAATTATAGCTTTAGCTCATGAAGTCCCATCCTTCTTGTTTTTCTCTCTTCACTCCACCGTTGTTTATGCTCTTGGGCCTGAGATTTGGATCGGTTGTCCTTGGTCCCCAGCTAGAGAGGGAATTATTTTGTCTACCTACTCTGTGAAGAGAGCTTACCATCCCGTAATATGAAGCTCAGAGCTACACACTAAAGCAGCACGGAATCTGAAAAATATGAAAGTTAAAACCTAAGGCATCAAGAATATCTGCTGAGTGCTGAATTACGTGCCTGCCATGTATAACGACATTGTCAAAAAGGCCAAAGAGCATTGACAAAGAGGCCATTTTCAGTGACAGTCGTGTTTGAGCCAAGGCTGTGCAAGTGTGTGATGCTGTTGTGATGTGTGCTCTTTTCAGGTAACTGAATCCTGGTGGCACAGGGTCGAGATTATTTCCTCAACTATTGTTTAATGGATTATTTTTGTAAAAAGCCTTGATGATAAAAGAAGGCTAAAGAAATGTAGCATGTCTAGTGGACAATTTAAGGCTCAAAAAGTATTTTAGACTATGAGGCGGGCATAAATTTTAGTTCATGGCACACAAAGCAATGATGCAAATACTGTACACTAACAGGTGTTGGAAAGGAAGAAGAGAATGCAGAAATCACAGGTGAGGGGTGAACTTTAGAGGAGGATGCAAAGCCTTGAACAGAACTTGTTGTCTTTCTCAGAACTAGCTCTGAAGTTGAGGGAAGCCAGTGGTACTCCAGGCTCTTAGGTAAGAGTTTCAAGAGTGATGCTATTTTGTAAATTATTATAAAGTTGTTGATAAGCCCAGAGCTTTTTGCTGCGAGGAGCACCCTTGCCATGAGCTTGGCAAGGTGAAATATTGTAAAGGTTCATTGGAAAGTATCTGGTCATTGCTGAAGGGGATTCCATAATTAGACCAATGTGGTGTCATAAATATGACAAAGCAGGTGAAGACTCCAGGACTTTCACCAAAACAGAGCTGACTCAGTGAAGGTATCAAATACTCCCCCTGAGTCTCCCACTGAGCAACTGAAGGCAGACGAACTGAGTGTCTCCACATTCCAAAACTGCATGTAACCAGCATCACTGAATGTGCTTCTGGCTTCCTCAAATTCATCATGGTGCTTCTGGAGGTGCTATTAACTTGTGAACATGTGGAAGGAGAGAGTTTTCTTCAGAGAACAAGGATTTCTGCCAGCTCCTCTCTGCTTTAAGTATTCAAAATCTCAACCGCCCTGTTGGTGTAGCAACAAGAAGAGGTGCAATGATGGCATTTTGGTGCACGGAAAACTTCCATAAACTTTTAAAGAAGGCATGGAATTTGTGTGGCATTTGTCTCAGGCAGCCAGACATGCTGCTTTCCTAAATTATCCATTTGACCCAAGCAAGTAGTACTAGGGTTTCTGTTGTGGTGGTTTGAAATGGGGAGATTAAATGTAGCACGTTCTTGGTTTACCAAGAGAGAGGGATGAGACATCTGAGAGCATGTGTGGATGCTGAGCCCTTTCCAGGAGTCGAGAAACTAAACTGAACAATGCAAGCTAGATGGCATGGGAATTGGGTTAAAAAAAAAGGAGGTATGCCTTTTAGATGATGAGAAACAAAGGTCATCTTTGGATGGTCTCCCAGATTCCTAGCTTGTGACAACATTAATAAGCAACACAGAAAATATTAAAACACCTGTCTCCTTCCCTCTATATGGTTATGCAGCAGGTTGTGACAGCTTGTGAACTGTGAGGTGGCAACTTCCAGGAAAGAGCAGCAACAAAGTGCTGCAGAGGCAGGCAAATGCAGAGGGCAATCCTGTCTTGCTGCTGTTTAGCAGAGACCCTGTGAACAAGGAGCTGAGAACTCCATTTCTATTTCCTTCCATTCTTAAAAGGAGCTTTAGTAGTGAACTAGAAGTCTGTCACAATTGACATTAATTTTTTTGACATTAAGCGGGAGCTTTTATTCTTCTGGTAAAAACTCCACAGTAATTCCCTCCCCCATCACCTCTTGAGTTGCAGGTAGACCTGTGTTTTAATGATGGTTATATCCAGAAGGTTTATGCTGCTTTAATAAATGGTTTAAAATACTGCTTAAAATGCTTTCCTCTGCTTAATCTGTAATTTTTCAAAATAGTTTAAAAGGCCTTAGGGATTTCATTGCCCATCTTGTCTTTTTAGGCTTAAGGCCCAGGTATTTTTTGATAGATTGCTTATCTCACTGCAGATGTACTTTGAAAGAGTTGGGAGAAATGCTGCATACCTACACCCTGTAATCTCCCAATGTGCATCTGCAGCTGACCCCTTCTGCTGCTTCTTATAAAACTCAGTTTTGCTTGTTTGGGGGAAATATAGACAGTCTATATTTGTAAAGGTGTTTTGACCTGCCCCTGAATTATTATTTCTGTTTGTTGCAGAGGACTTAAGCCCTTTCAAGCCCAAAACCCCGTTGAGGCTGCAATAAATCTTGAAGAGCTTCTTCAGTGTAGCCATGTCTGGTAGCTGTGCTGTCATGTGCCAATGTGAGAATGGAAGTCTTGCTCACACCACAAAAACTGACATAAAGAACATTATTATGGTAAAATATAGCATTTCACAGCAGCTGGAGAATAGAAGATACCTGTAAGTAGAAAAACTACACTTATTTAGCTTACCCTCTTAAACAGCCATGCCACAAAAAGGAAAAAAAAAAAAAAGCTGTTACATGAGAAAATATATGCATGAGTTTGAAAAACCTCCAATCAAATTTTACATTCAATGTGAAGAGACTTTAGAAAGAAGTGAGGCTAGTGAGGCACAGTATTGGGCTTGGATGTACATGGGATCATTTCCAAGCCAGACCCATCTTCTTCTGGATGTTTTTTTCTGCAGAGACCTCTGGTTCAAACATACATCGAGCAGTCCAAGCATGGGCTGCCTCTGTGCCCACATGCAGTGAGCTTGTTAGCTAATGAACCACTGTGCTCACCTTCTCCAGCTCAGATCCTCACTGTTGCTGCTGCTCTCCTGCAGCCAGACCAGGGCATCCCTGGACAGCTGTTGTTGATCTCATAACAGTGCTGGGCCTGGGGCTTGTCTCCTGCTAGAGATTGTCTGGAGAAGATCAGCACCAGGAGGCCCTGCTTTCTGCCTCCACTTCTACTTTGCTAAAGAAAGAGGCTTGTGGCAGAGACTGTAAAGGCAGGATTTTGGATGTACACGGCCTGTGCCATATTACACTGCATTTCGGTGATTAGCACAAGGTAAGGAGGTGTGCAATCTGCTCAGATGTTTTTAGGTATCAGACCAGGCGTACTCTGCTCTTCCATAGTAAATTGGAATTGTGTCTTTTACTCTCAAAACTACCCCAAACTCAGCTGTAAGTTAATATATATTTGTGGACCCTCTGAATAGGTACCACTAGGACTGAGCCTGATGAAAGTGGCTACCTTGGGCATCAGAAGAGCTGGAACCTTTGAGTTATTGATCTGTTAAAAAAAATTGCAAAATGATTTGAAAAGGGCGAAAAATACCATGGCTAGCAGCTGAATTCATGGTTCAATGGCACATAGCTTTTACTTTCCATGTGTGAGTTCCCCTAGCAGTAGTAGTAGTAATAATAATAATAAAACCAACAACAACAACAACATGTTTATTTTGTAAACTTAAATGTTTGAGACTGTATTGAACACTGTAGTGGTTTTGGTTTGCCAATCTCAATTTTTTTCCCCAAATTAAGACTTTCCCATTTCCCGGCCAATGCACCAATGAGTGTGGTGGGTTTTTTCTTGGGTGCTGGTCACTCGCCCAGACACCTTGTGCTGTGAGGTAGGGTCAGAATGGCAAAGCAGGCTCTGAATCTTCAAAGGATATAAAGAAAATTTTATTAACAGTAACTAACAAGGAAAAGAAAGAAAAGAATCAAAACAAAACCATTCAGAACACTTCTGCTCACCCCACAACCTTGTCTTTCCCACTGACAATGGAAAGGAACAAAACCCAAAATTTCAGTCAGTTTACCACCTCTAAAATAGTCTTTCTTCAGTTCACCTAGGGAGAGAAGTCCCTCTTGGAAATGGGGATTTTCTCCACAAGAGGAAAACAACAGTTGTCTTGTGGCATTCAATTTCCACAGCCA